>JAZGTK010000535.1:9269-64627 GCA_036877625.1 Ambastaia sidthimunki
AAAGTATTATAAATATTTAAGTATATTTAAAGTAGTATAAATAGCATCTACCTTCTATTAACACTTAGTGTAAATAGCATTTTACACTGCAAACAGTATTTTATACTGCAAATAGCCGCTGCCTTTTTTTCCCGGGTGCTGTCGTCATGGTGAATCGTAATATCTGCACTCTATAAATAATGGCTTTTTATAGTCGTGGTGCACGCGGTTAACTCAGAGTCAACCTACTTAGAGTTGATTTAACCAACTAATTTCAGCTCTTCTGAAACCCAAAACTCTGAGTTTCCAAACTCAGAGTAAGTCAACTCAGAGTTAAAGTTTAAACTCAGAGTTGGTTGAACCACCTTTCTGAAACGGGCCCAAGGAAGACTAAACATGAACTAACTTAAAGAGACAATAATAACAAAGACAAATTAACAACAGGTGAGACTAATTAGACAAGCACATGAACTCCAAACATGGGCAAACATGGGACAAACCAAATAGACAGTCCAGGTGTTACACTACTCCCCCCTTCCAAAAGGCGCGACCTCACGCCATAGAAAACAAAAACCAAAACAGTCCATGGAGGTGGTTCCGGTGAAAGTCGGACTCCTGGAAGGGGGACAAACAGAGTCCAGAGAGATGACAGGGGGAGGAGCCAAGGAAGACACAGGAGGGATCTGGAACAGGAGGAGCTGGGCAAGACCCAGGCCACAGCCATGATGGTGGTCCATGGTGGAGCGGACAGAGGGAGGAGCCATGGAGGAAGGGCTGACGACTCCAGGGGGCCGACCAACGGAGGCGGAGCAGGTGGACATGGAGCCCGAGGCAGAGACGGAGAGTTGACAATCCCAGGTGACAACAAGGACCCGGAGGGCCAAGGTGGAGCAGATGTCACCAGCAACCGAGGCAAAGGGCTCTCCGTCAGATGTGGGCTTGGGCTGTGGCTCTGCACTCCGGGATGATGGAGGGCTGGGCACTGGGTATGGAGTGGGGCTGTCGTCCTTATCAACAACCATTTCATTGATGATCTGCAGGACGCCAGCACCCACTCAACAGTCCAGAAAGCTGTCTCGAGGACCTTCTCCAGACAACTGCGCTTTGGTAGCATTGTTGAGTTGAGCATAATACAGGTAGCAGTGCGGCAGGTCGTGGTAATGCGTAAACTCTGTCAGTGCTATAGAGTCGCTAGTGTATTTCTTGAGAGATCGCTGCCCCTGCTCCAGCGTGAGGATGCGGAAAGACGGGTTATCCATATCCATGACAAACAAAAAACAAACACTGTCAAACGTGTTTTAATACAACTAATCCAAAAACAATACAAGGCATGAGCAGGCAGGAACAGAGCATGAACATAGAACATGAACATAACATTAACAACAGACCAGGAACACTAAACATTAACTAACTTATAAAGAGATAGTAATTACAAAGACAAATTAACAACAGGTGAGACTAATTAGACAAACAAGCACAGGAACTCCAAACATGGGACAACCCAAATAGACAGTCCAGACAGGGGTGTTACACAAACATACATTTCCTGCTTTCAATACCTTCTGCTTCTTTCAATGGCTGCAGAGTCTGTCTAAATGTTCACGCATGTTTTTGACTGTGTTTTTGCAGGAAACTCAGATAATGCACGTTTATAGCCAGGGTGAAGATGCTTTCCCTTTTTTTGTACCTGAGCTGTTTCTGAGCTGTTTTTGAGAGTGCAGGGCTCACCAGGAGAGCAGGGTTTAAGCAGTTGAAGGATGAGTCAGAGCTTACAGGGTCGAAGAATCTCTCTCCAGCTTACTGTGCTTATTGTCACCTTCTTAAACCTGCTAAGAATAGCAGTGAATAAAGGTGAGCTTCAAAAAGGAAATGCGACCCACCATCAATGTACCTGTTACTCAGCTTGAACTAATAAAAATCCACAGAAATTAAAGGAATAGTTCATCTAAAAATGAAAAAATCTGTCATCATTTACTCACTCTCATGTTGTTTCAAATCTGTAATTTTTTCTATGAAAGTCAAAAAGTTATGCTAGAAAAAAAATCAAGGTTAAAGAGAGATGATATTGAAAATAACAAGATAACATCAAAGTTTTCCATGTGACTCATGCCCTATATTCCAAGCTTCCTGAATATGTTAGAATTTTTGTATGAGATACATATGAACATTTAGCAAAATTTCATGACTTTGTGAAATATTCAAACTGAAGTTTATAAAGTCTTCCCCATACTGCAGCTTCAAATTTCAGGCGCTCACATTTGCTGCTATGCGACCAGTCATGAGACAAATGGGAACCATTGTGTTTAAATTACTGCCATTATGGCACAATATTTGTATATAGACAGAGTCAGAAAGCAATTGATTTTTCCCAGCTGCAGGTCTACAAGACCACTAAACATTCAATTTATGAACCTAACGGAAGCAGCTTAAGCACATTCACAAAGAGTGAGAGTCAAGAAGTTGTTTAATGCCATTTTCCTAATGTCATCTCAGTTGGTGGGAATAGAGGTTGCACCCCACTGCGCTCATTGTGAAAGAAATGTCTATCAGGAGAGCAAAGTAAGACACAATACAGGAAAACGACACCTGCTTTGATTAATCTATTGATTACTTTGTCATCTGGAGCATGTAACTGCAGTTTAAGTTGATTTTAATGACACATCTTGACCGAAGGTGATGAAACCAAGCAAAACTGAGTGGAAGATTTATTGCACAAACGCCTTATGCTATAGAAATGTGACAAAATGTGTGAGAGAAAATTAGGACAAAATTTCCTAATTTTTGCTTGATAATGTAAAATAAACAACTGTTTACTCACCAAGCTAAGAACAAACAATTCTGTTGTGTCCTTTGTTGATATTTTTGGTGAACCATCCATTTAAGAATAAGCAAGACAGAGAGTAACAGAGAGCAAAAGAAGATTGTAGGATGTACGGTAGGCATGTGTGAGGTAATTTCTGCACCACTACCATCACCAAACCAACATAACTACCTTGGCCAACCAGCATGACCACAAAGACTGTACTTGTTGATTAGTTTTTCATTAGTAAACAGCATGGCTATGCTAGTCAATTAGCTCAATCCCCAAGGCCCTTCAGTACACATCCTGTGGAGTCTAGGGGTCAACTCAGACTGCATGTACAGAGGGCCCTGACGTTCAGCTTTCTTTGGCTGTGTTTGACTGTGTTTTGGGCTGTGTGACCTGAAGCTTTGGGGCCACTAAAATTCTGAGTCTGAGACACTAGCCCAGTCCTTAAGACCACCACCAAACCAGCACTTATAAGCATTAACCAGGATCAGCATAGAAAACCAAATCACATATTTAATTTACAGGTTGCAGGTTCCTAACAGTGGTGCAAAGTAGCATTATTACTGTTAAGCAGAACACTCATTTTGGTACACCTCACCTCCTCACTCAAAAGTATATATAATATATCTGAATATCCCTCAATGCCTGTGGTGGTTACTGTCCTGTACCCAATCATTACCACTGCAGAGAAGTGGTACCAATGAACCAATGAACAGTTTTCAACTGGGGAAGAATGAAGTGTTTGAAATGTTGTTGGGACTCTCTATCACTCAGTTTCACATTCAAACATCTGTAAACATAGAACCACTTCTTTAGCATGATACTAAGTACAGACACCCCACAGGGAAGAGAGTATGACAGGTCATTTTGAAAGAAGGGTTGTCAGCTGTTTTTTTTAATAAAAACTAAGGGTCAGAGGAATTGTGTGAAGCCACCTTGTTGTTGCCTTGGAAATGAAATGGGTGCCAGTGCTGTATTCCTGCCAGACCGATTCAGTGCTGCTGCAATGTAATAGTGTCATGTTGTGTCATGGCAGCAGGTCACCCATATGGTGCAAAGTTACCAGATACATCCAAGAGCAATGAGGTAAGCTTCTCGTCTCTCTTTCAACTATCAACTATGTCTAACCTTCCCTATCCCAAAGATTAATAGTGCTCATGATTTTTATTATGGTTTCTAAAAGGTTATCAGTTTTTGTGTGGTTTGCTTGGTTAGCCAGTTAAGTTTCAGGACAGCTTAGCATAAACCCCAGGATAACTTAGCATAAAATGCTTGGCTGGAATCTGAGACAAAGAAAAATTGACTAGTTGTAATGAAATTATTGACTGTTATTAAGACATTTTAAAAACTTCACACACTGTAAAAAAACACTGTAAGTCTCCTTTAAAGTGCAGGAAAATCATTTTCTTAACTTTAGTATAAAATGTAACTAGTATTACATCAATTTCTAGTTATGCTGCCCAAACTATTCTGATTAAAACTTTTTAGTTGAATGAACTATAAAACTAGTTGAGCAAAAATACTTTTTAACTTGGTGTCAACAAAAAAACAATTGAAATAGCACTTTGAAGGGTGAAATTGAGTCAATGAAAAAAATCTGTGGAACTAGTTGCTAAAAAATAATTTTTAATTAAAAATAAAATTAAAATAAAATTTTTTACAGTGTAGATAAATTCTACCTTTGTAACTCTTGCTGTCCACCATGGAGGTCCTGTGTCATAAATCTACCAATAGTGCATGTAGTAGATTAAACTATGTGCCAGCCCTCATTCCCAACTGAAAATAAACATTAGTCATGACACCTGCATTTGCACCATTGTAAATTGATGATAATTAATTCATTTATCCATTTTATTATAGTACAGTTCACAGTACCATGTTCAGTACCACAGTACCAGAATAGTTCTACTCACTCAAGCTAATGTTATCAGCTGTGGGCTCTAAATAAGGCTTCCCTCTTAGTCAGCTGTGATAAGCATTTGCATTGGTTCCGATTAAGTCTCTGTGGTTTTTAATCATGTTACTTTGTATAATCATTAAACTGTTCCTTTAAAGAAAATGGTAGATAAAATGCTTTGCGAAATCTGCTTGTAAGAATAACTTCTACTATGTTTTTACCAAATTTCTTTTCATAAAAATGTTTTATTCATTGTCATGAAAGACAACTAACAGATGAACATTAGTAAAGGGTCAGTTAAAGGTACGTTAAGTGATTTCTGAAAAACGCTGTTGAAAATAAAAGTCAACACCGAAAAACTTTTGTGAGTATATGATAGATGTCTGTTATGTGTGTGTGTGTTGAAAAATATTGTGTTTGCACACAGTTTTGGCTGTGTAGAAAGGAGAGAAAACTAAGTAAATTTGACTATCACCACAACATCTTGTAGCCAATCAAAAACAGGGGGCGTGTGCACCAGGTCATTGCCTGTGTTGCACAGCGTCTTCATTATTTTGAGAGCAGAACAATTAAGATGTTTGTTCAGATGTTGATTTCAAATGTCAACAGTGTTTCTCAGAACAGGATGCAACATTAAAATTTTATTATATAAAGAAATAGAATCGTCAGCTTTTATGATAATGCATATTTTGAATATGAATAACCCATAAACATGCTATCATACACACAACAAACTTCAGTATTGCAGCTTATGGCTCAAACTCTAAAAAAAGATACAAATAGCTTGATTTGTCTGACTGTTCTGTTCTTCTCCACTCACATGTGTGGCCACACCACAGCGATGGGGTGTTTAACTGTGTTAACGCTTGTGGGCTGCTGTTGACCCTCACAGAGGGAGAAAAAGAGCATTACATGACCCTCTTGGGCACAGAGGCTGTAATTACCCCACAGGAGCACAATTACACTGGAGGAGAGTAAAAATAAGATGGTATAAAAAGAAGGTAAAAGAAAAAACAGTGGGCTGAGGACATCAATGCTACTCAAATCCACAGCAAGACTCTCTCTCTCTTCCTTTTTTCTCTCTATCTCTCTTGTTCACCAGCAAAATTGGAAAAATTTAAGTTAGATGCAGGTTTATTCCTGGTTATGTTCTATTACTCAGTCATTGGTGAGTCATGCAGGGTGATCAGGAGGTTAGCCAGTTCCAGTGCTCCACTATAAGCAGGACACGTCCTCTACATGCTCTTCTGAGTAATACACAGCTTTGATATCATGGCCCTAAATAAACAAGACCAGTCATGGTAAAAGGGTATTCCTGTGTACCAGCACTTATTACAATATTAAATTAATTATTATTTATGTACTGTATGACTGAATGACATGTTTACACCACAAAACTCCTGCAAAGTAATTACAGATGAAGTGTGTTGAGATGGAGCTCAAATCTCACTAATCGCAAAGTACATTTTTATACCCCTGTCAGAATCTACAAGATGTTTATCAGTTTTAAAATAAATAATTAGAATCATAAAGCTGTTGATTTTTAAAACCACTGGATCTTAATATTGTGTGTTGCCTTTTCAATGAAATCAATGACAGTTTGTTGCCTTTTGTTATGTGTTATGTTTTTAACAAAAAGCTTTCTGGTACTGTACGTTTTTTGTTTTTTTTAAATGATCTGTACTACCACAATGATTCAATCAGATTAATATCCAGCTTTACTTCTCGGGCCACTTTAAGGACTAATTCACAAACATCCCAAAATATATAAACAGTCACTGATACTGAAGGAAGAATCATACAGTCATATATAAACTTATACAAAAGGCAGTGTACTAAATTGCAATTTTTAGGGCCACTCTTTTAATTGCTTTAATTTATGATACATATTTTAATAAACAGATTTCGCAAGAGATATACAATTTTATTAGCAAAACTGTTTACAGTTCATGAAAAAAATGTGTGTGATTAAAAACAACATAATAAATGTGTATACTGTAAAATTTACAGTATAACCCATATTATTGATTAGAAAGCTGGAATAAGAGTAACACAGTGACCTAACCAGGCACAGTACAGTAAATCTCCAGCATGAAGTAATTTTTCTGTGTGCACTTGATGCAATAAATACAAAATCACAGCCAATCAGAACATTATTGGTGTGCAATATACAGTTATGTGGCCGATGTGCCAATGAGATTTCACTGTGGGTGGGACTTCTCAGTGTTACAAAAACCAAGCAAGAGCATGGAAGTCATAAGAACCAGAACCAGAGAAAAACTATGAAGAAGAGAAGAGGCAAAGATTGCTTGGTGGACATATTTATGACTGTGATATTGACAGGAGTGGCTAACCTTGTGAAAGTGAGCACATGAAATTGCAAAGTAAACTTGATGACAGATGACAGGGAACTAGCAAAGCAAGTTTAGACGAGGTGAAAAAATAAATGGAAAGCAGTGAAGTAAAGAAACTACACATCATGCAGAAATGACAAACTAAGGCATGAAATTGTTCTGCTGCGAGAGTGAATTGAGGCAAAATAAACAACAAGCATATATCACCAAACAACAGGGTAGCTAAAGCAAGCAGACAGGAATAATCAAAGCTGCCTACCTTGCTGGTTTAGCTGCAGCGTGCTCCTGCTCCACTGTGACAGACCCACAATAGCCACCATCTTGGCCCCCAGACTAGAACGACGCTTCTTGTTTCCAACCAGACCTGTGGCGTCGGGTCCTGTACTGCTGGGGCTCTTCTCCAGGCTGTACATGGCCCCACTGATGCTGGAACTGCGAATCACGTTCCGGGCTGCCACCGTGCTCAACCCCCCTGGGCTGGGTACATCCACTGAGCTGCTGAGCATCATGGTCCAATGGGAGCCTCTGGGCAGGGCTGGATTAAGGCTGAGAGGAAGACAGTGAGTCAAAGTTAAAGGTTGATCAAACAACAATAAAAATAAAAAGTAGTGTTTTTACCAGTGGGATGCATAAAGGGGTTGGAGCCTGATGATTGCAGGTTTTAGCCCTGCAAAAGGTGATACCTGAGTTTGTTAGTGTACTGTACAATTACCAAACATGGTAAATATGGTAAAGACGTGCTTTTCCTAACAATAATGTTATGCTTTTTCTAAGCCGGTGTGCTGCAGTAAATGCATGAGCCCTTTAAATTTAAATAGATTTTGATAGGGTTTCAATGTTTCAGCATTCATCAGCTGGAAAAAATCGCTATGAAAGTGATCTTAACTGTAATGTTAATGTGATTTTCTGTGTAGTTGTGGTGTGGACTCTTGTTGTTTTACTACATTTAGAACATTATAGTTAATTTAGAATGATTTTTAAAACTTTATCTTTATAGTCACCATTATAGTTATCATTCATGGTGTAAACGGGTCTTAAGATAAGATATTTAATAGACATTTATATATACCTTTTGTATGCTTTAAAATGTTTTCATACTATGTAGTATTTAATATGAATTAGTTGCATATAGTTACAAAGATTAAACTGTATTAATTGAACACCTTGCATTAAACATTTTTATTCTGTATTGCATTTCAAGCATCAGAAACAGTGATTTGTCATACATTTTTCCTCTGTTGGATAGAGCTTTTATAGATATGAAACACTTGGGCTCACAGGCTCAGAATGACATTGACCTGATAAATTATTTACAGGAAGGACTGACTTGACATCTGAAAGTGTGAGTGAGCTGACAAATAAAATCAGTCTCCTGCAGGTGAAAAGGCCACTGCATTCTCTCTTCACATGCAGTTTTCCCACAATGCAACACACCCTTTTGGCTTTAAATTCAGTTGATTGGTGAATTAAAGCAGCGAATGACAAAAAATGTAATCCATCTGCTCTCTTTATCTGTCTCTATAAACAGCATCTGCCTGCTTGCTTTTTACTCTCCTTTTCTCTTTTTCTCACTCCCTTCCCTCCTCCTCTACACTTGATGCTTTGATCTCCTCTTCCTCATATCAGCTGAAGTGTTTCTGGGTTTACAGCAGTCCTCCCTCTTGGAAATGAATCAGCCTGCCTCCCTGAGTGATAATAATCATAATTTAGAGCTGGGTCTCCACTAACGCGCCTTTGAAATGAAAATGGAATGAAAAGAAAGCACAGTAAGTCTTTATCATAGTAATCAGTTTGGTTTAGGTCTGCGTATGTGGGGTCTGAATGGCTGGGAGAGACGAGTGGAGAAAAATGGACTGAAATGTGCCAGCGATGTTGATCAAAGTGACTCGCAACCCTGCGCTGCTTTGTCTGTTGTCATGCCTTGGGGTCACATCCGTGGGCGCTGATGAGTATAGACAAGTTAAGATGGCACATTTTATCAGACATCTCACCTCACACAGTTTGTTAACAGTTCTTTGGTGATCCATTCAGAATGACATCACCCATGCCACTTTTGGGGTCAACTTGTGACAGATGAAGCAGCTCCTGTTTATTTACAGTGTCCAGATGGACTTAGTAGAATGGGAACCTTGTGTTCACTGCACAACCTGAACCACAACAATCCCCATTAAACTTATGTAATGTTATATGCTGGGGTCAGACCCAGTGCCTAGTCTGTTTTTGCAGACAGAACACATTATCCTGCACTGGCCATTTAAACCAGCTAATCTTGAACTGGGTATTATAAACCTAATAGGTCTGTAATATCCTCACCACACAAAGTTTTCAAAACAACAATTCAGCCTGGCTAGACTGACGCAAAACAAAATCATGAAAAACTAGATCAATTCCATTATGATTAACATTACAATGTAAACACCTAATGTGGTTTCAGGTAACTGGCCCTTTTTGTTATGTTTTCCTGTGTATTTCCTGTAATGTATGTAAGGTCAGCCTTTATATTTAAGCTGGTAGTTTTTTATAAAGGTTCTTTCAGTTTTGTAGACTGTTAGACAACAAAACTTGGTTCTTCAGGAGAAATTGTTTCCCTATAAGTAAATGCCAAGATGACCCTCCCGAGGCTCCCTCGATCGAGTCCAAACCTCAGAGAAGTGTAGGGGTCATCATTAGTCATCAAAGAAAATGGGCCAGCCCATCCATCACTGCCCCGTTAACCCACTTCTCCATACAGGCATGTCTTAATTTGGGCCTGTGCTCAACACATTATCTCCTTATGGTTCTTTTTATGGCTTGGAGAGAAAAGATGAATTACATGACCTCTTTGGGATGACGTTGACAAAAATCTTAGCCATTTGGGCTCCTCTCAGTTTGAAAACTGAACACTTTTCTGTTGTCATTGGGGATACAAATATCACATTAGATGCTTAGTTAAGGCACTGTTTGGACAGTGAGTTAGGTCATGACCGATTGCATTTGCATTTGGTGAGCATAGGACTCATAAGTAACCGAGTGACAAATTAAACAAATTACATTTAACAGCATTGAGAATCATAATTGTTTCTGGCCGTGTGAATTTCACGGCAGTGGATGTGAGTAATTACTCTTATTAATCAGTCAACTGGTTGAGAATTTTTTTTTAACAAAAATACACTAGAAGATTTGACAACCTCTTTGGCATTGAGAAACATTTAGCTATTAAAAGAGACCTATTAGGCCCAAGATTTTTACAAGTCTCTAATGTCCCCCGAATGTGTCTGTAAAGTTTCAACACAAAATACTCCACATATTTATTGTACCATGATCTAATAGCACCTTTCTGGATGAGAGCAGAAACATGCGGAACACGGGCGGAACACTAGCGGAGTCTGTCAGCAGCGCTCAGCTATACTTTAACAATATGTGATATTCATCCCAAATCAATTAAATCAAATTGATGACTATTTTTTTAGACCTATATTGATCTGTTTGGGAAGAACGGAAACAACAGCAACATAAACAAAACTTTAAATAGGGGTGTAATTATATACCAATGCCATAGTACTGTTTATATCACAGTTTTGGAGCAATAGTTTGGTTCTGTTTAATGTGGGGGCAGTGTTTACTGCATGGAACCAGCAATGCTAAAGGACACTTGATTCCCTTTTAACCTTAAATTAACACTTAAAGATAATAACTTTAATGTATGAGGGAATTCGCCTGTCAGAGACTCATATGGAGAGACTGTTTAAACTAACTATCCATTCTTAGGAGCTACTTCACTTCATTCATTGTTTTTGTGCATTTTAAGTGCCTTAAAAACCCTCCATAAACCAGCCATAGGCCTCTCTTTTACACTGCAATTGATGGTGAGAGGAGAAAGATGAAGAAGTTATGTGAACATGGTTTTTAATAGTTTAAATTATGTTTACTATACCCTCATGCTAAGCCCCTCCCAGAAACCTGTTGATATGTAAGTGTGGTGGCATCTGAGAAAATGTACACAGGTAATAATAAACAGCCAATTTTAAGTAGAGTGAACAGATGTCACTTTTTATGCACTGCTTTCACAAGGTGTGTCCCAGCATGTCCCAAAAATCCTTAAAAATGTATAATAAATGTGTCCTGGTTTCATTTGTTAGGCTCATCAACTTGAATTTTAAATTTGTTTTAATTTAAATAAAATTTTAAATTTAATGTTCTCAATGTCCTTATAGCTGTAATCTCTGAAATCATTTGATTTAAGGAGTAGCGCGGTAAACTGAGTAAACTGAATTTACAATGAACCTTTTTGAAACAACAGTGTACTTCTATAGTACATAATTTTAGGAATTAAGAAACAATATGCAAACTTTGGGGAAAAATGTACCTTATTTATGTTTTTTTACAGCAAGTTCAGCTGACATTGTTTGGTTAAATATCAGCTATTGCAATTTTATTTCTACATTAGTACTGGGCAAATACTGTATATACCCCCTATTCCGTTTTGATACGGGTCAAGTATAACATTTGTGGGTTTTAAATTAAAATAGTGCTTTGTTACTACCTTGTTTCCATTATAGGGTATATTCAATAAACATACAGACACACAATCTGATATCCTTGACTCTGTAGTCTTTATTTAAATAATAAAAACCTTTTAAAACAGAAGAAAGAATGTAAATTTTTCCTTTCAAATGATACTATCATGAGAAAAGGCATAATATTTAGTTATATTTTGTTCCTTTTTTGTTTGTTTTCTTGTTTCTCTTGCCTGGATTTATGGTTTATCATTAACTGTATGAAGCTAGCATGCTAGCTGGCAGAACTATTTATGTCAATGGCAAAAACTTTGAGTGATAAAAATATAAATAAATGTTGACCAGTGACGGCAGCTAAAACATCTTATTCTGTTTCTTTGTATTTGTGCTTCAAAGCATCAGACAGTAGAAAACATTTATGTCAAAGGTCACAGATTAAGAATAAATATCCCATGTCTGCCTTTAGAAGGTTTGGAAGTATTAATTTATAGCTATGTGGAGCAGGAATTTAGACTTTAGACAATGAGATTTCACCTTAAGCAGGGAATGGTTAGGACACACACTTGCCCTAAAATATGTCTTTCTTTCATGTTTTTCATGCTGTGCTTCTTTCTTTTCAGCCCCCTCAAACCCTCTACCAGCCACCTAACAATAACCCAAGCAACCCTACAGAACACCATAGTAACGACATGTTATTCTGATGACTGCATAAAACACAACAACAACCACCTAACAAAATGCTAATACTCAGAACACTGTATAGCAATGGCCTAGCAACCCCCCCAGTTTTACACAGAAAAGCATCACTCATATTTCCTTTATTCATTTTTTTTAATTTTGTAGTAGTTCTCCCTCTCTCTTTTAAAAGTATAATATACTAAATAAATATACAAATATAAAAAAATAAACAAATAATTAACCAAGTAATTTTTTCCTTCCCTCATCCCCCTCTTCATTTCATTTTCACCTCTTTTTGCCTGGTTTTATGGTGAGAGATGGAATGAATTCACCCGGTTGAGTGTGATCTCTTCAGTTTGGGTGGTGAAATGTTAATTCATCTCAGAGCACAGCAAATTCACACTGATTTAAACACCTCACACACACATTTACACACTCTCCCTCACAACACTTTTTTACACAACAGTGAATATGAAATCCCTTTAAATGTACCTATAAAGTGCATAAGCAAGAGAAAGATGGGGTAGATGCAGATCAGACCAGTAAAGTGAATGGCAGCACTCAGCACATAAGGGTGCAGCTGACCGCAGAGTAGCTGCATATTTAATGTGACCTTTGGTTGTGAGAATAATCCCACCATTATAATGCTCAATTACTGGAGAAAGATGGGGACACATTTACCATGCACAGCATCAACAAAAAAAAGGATTTGCATATAAAAAAAACCTTTATCGAAGGTCTTCTATTTGTCTTTGAGGTATGCATACATGCATGTGTACTTAAACACTACATGACAAAACAGTGTAATTTTAAATAAACTAAATCACAATGGTTATATTAGGCTGATATGTATATATAAACATACTTAAAACAAATATGCAAATGTACATAAAGTCATAAAACTGGAATTGACTTTTGTTACTTTTGTAATATGCTGCTCTTTATGTGTACCATTCATCTATGCATGTTTTTGAAAGAAAAGTTTATCTTCTTAAGCTATTCAAAATGTTATACCTTGTCCTGCCTCCACAAATATTATCCTTCCCAAGTGAAATCAGCTGTCCTTACATTTTAAGCTGAACCTCCCCTACAATCACCTAATGCTATTTTGGTTTGTAACAGCCACTTTTCACAATAATGTCCTGATTAATACAATAAACACCTGCCACACATTTTTTAAATGCCTTTGCCATTCAACCTATTGTTTAAATTAATATTCATGTTCAGTTTACAGAGTAACTACTGTAACTTGCTCAGTAAGAGTCTCAGCAAATTGTTACTCTGCTAGCATAAAACTCACCCCACAGAAGGACAGTTAGACAAATGCCTCTTGCACCACTATAGCGCCCCTTGTGTCAATACTGAGAATGCAGCATGTACTTGCTTTCTGAAACATTCTTATAGGACATAAACACAATTATGGGTAGCTAATAGCATTAGCGTTTACATGCGTGGATTGACTGGATATTTAAGGCGTATATGATGGTTATGAAAGATTTCTGGCAATGAGCTTTTTATTACTGCATGTGAGCAACAAGAAGCCAAATATTTTACACTCAAATTGCAGGTGCAAGATCTGCACACTATTCAAATATGTAGAGCAGAACAGCTGCATATAGCATTTGCAGGACAACGTGCACTTACAAAGATGATCAGTGCTTGAACAGCCCGTTGACAGGAACAGAAAAACACTTTGCAGAATAGCTGCTAAATTCCAGAGTTCAGCTTCAAACATTACCACAGAATCTAATCAGCCTTTCTCTAAACCAAACTGTAGAAAAAAAAATCACCTATTTAAGACAGGACACCTACAGCTCATATCCAAGCCCAATTCAGAAATACACCAAACCTGCCATAAGAATCTGCACTTCTTCACACTGGATGATAATAAAACTAAGCCTACGGGTTTATTTTTTCACGCTATTACCTACAGACTACGGATAAAAAAGCCAGATAAAACCTTCAATCTTGTTGCTAGAAGAACAGCTGGAAAACTTGTAGCATACAATTATATTATCTGAGCATCAGAGTGCCATACAGCTCTAGTGAACCTATTTACTGGGAATGCCTAGCATTTCTTGCTAAAGGAAAGCCATTAAACCTAATATTGCCTTTGACCTAACATCAGCATGTAGGCACCAAACTGTCTGGAATCTGTGAACAAACCTATAAATCCAATGCGTTTATTGTCCTCCTGTAGCTCTCTGAAAATGGATGGTGTACTTAAATCTGTGAAAGGTGTAACCGGCCTTTATTGCCTTCAGCCACTTTATGGATTTAACAGTATCACTGGAACAAAGTGTATCACTGATCCAATCATATCCCTGTAGATACAGCTTAAACAACAGGTTGAGCTGATTACCTGTCTATTGAATTTTAAACACTCAACAGACCCTCAGTAAATCAATCACATTTCCCATTTATACAGCAATTAAATACCAGCCACTGAAAACACAAATGATTTATGTTCCGAAATATCCACACAGAAATTCTGTTGATAAAAGAAATCACTATTATTTAATATAAATATTCAGATAGGACAAGTAGTTATCTCGGTTACAGGATGCCAGTTCCACAGTCACATCAAACACTGTGTAAAACTGAAATATATATTGATTGATATTTGTCCGCTCTACACCGATATGTGTTTTAATTTGGAGCAGCATTTACTTTTCCTTCCCAAGTATCCCTTCAGAGAATCCAGTGACAGTTAATACAGCAATAACCTTTCAGAACTGTAAAATAAGAGATCTAATTTAAACTTAAATGAGCTATTTAGAAAAAATGTATTATAAAAGCATGAGAATATTCTCAAGTGCATGCAGTAGAGGCAGCATCGAAAAATAAATCCAGCAAGATTTAGGTTTTGCAAGGTTTTGCAATATTTATGCAATGCACACAATTTGTGTCCTTTCCTAATTTAGTTTGCAAAAAATATCACACGGATTGCATGCGTGGTAGATGAGAATGCTGCGTTATTTGCTTTGTAAATTGCAGCTATATCTTAATAATATTTCAATGCATCTATGTATTCTGTAATTGCGAATATTGGGAAATCACTTACCGGCAAACAGCGAGCAGAAGAGGCACGAAATTGTTTAAAGTTGTCAGATAATAGTATGATTCTGTCGTATCGTTGTCAATAATGTCATTGTTTAGGTTTGTTGTATGAGCGGGTGCCGGTGTTCGGACGGTTCTTGCATCCACAGATGAGCGCTACAGAGCGACTGACTCGAGAGCGGATGCGACTACTGATCCAGCCTCTTCACAGCGAGCGTGTCTCCATGGTTACTCACCTGACCCAATGGGCCCTATTGGGGCAAGTATGTAACCATGGAGACGCGCTAGGAGGTGATGATGTTGGAAAGAACGCGACAAATATTTGTCGCGCTAAATGTTTACTCCCCTGGCGCAGGTTGCACAGGAAAATCAAGATTACTAATGAACTTAATTGGCATCAACATGCACCCATACATCCTGACCAGGCGCACATAATTAGAGTTCACCTGTTTATTTTTCCTAAGGAAAACGGACATCTGTTCTTATATATTCAGTATAAAGATTATATTATTCTAATATTGCATAACAGCAAGACTGGACAATAATGTAAAAAATACTACTTTAAACTATGCAAAATATAATCTTAAATACATAAAAATATAGGCAACATTTGACCAAGTTTAAAATTAGCCAAATCTATTTAAAACACAAGATGCACAGTAAATACATATATATTTAAACACTATAATTCATGTCTTTGGGCTGTTATCTGCTCAGTACACAATGCAATGTGAGATGTCATGATGATAATTGGGTTAAGAGGTTTATGGATTATGCAGATCTAATTGGGCTGACAAAGCAGGGAAACTTACCTGGAAAGTGAGTAATATTGGATTAATGTCGGCCAATGCAGACTCTATAACCTGCCAGAATGAATTAATGCAACAGCCATGTTTGCTTTTGCTTCTAGACATGTTTGAGTAATCCTGTCTGAAGGTGGTGTATCCTGTAGAGAGGTCTGTTAGTGGGGAGGCATTACTAATGCTAATCCTCTCCCAGTCACTCAGACTGACCTTTAACCACTCATAAATTACCAGCCTGGTGTTTTCTCTAATTTTCTACTTTGAGAAAATTGCTTTCTAACTTTCTAATTTAAGAAGTATGCCTGTCACCCATCTTCATTTGCCTTTTTTTTCATTATTGTTTTTGATAAATGCATTTGGGAAGAAGGATAAAAAAGTTCTAGGGCCATTCTTCCCAAGCCAGCTTCTTTTAGGTATAGCTATCCAGCATTAAATGTCCCAGGCAGGTTTGAAGACTGAAGGCGAAACCTATAGTTTGTGACCCTGAACATGATAAATAATTCAGACAGTTTAATTGTTTCATAGCAACTGAAGTTAAAATTCAGTCTTTGAAGTGTTTAAAGAGCCCTACAAATAGTGAAAAATGTATAAATATTGCAACATTCAAGACATTTATTACTGTCATACTGTAAGTATGACTTACTGTAAGTAGGTCAGATTTACTTGTAAACTTTGAGCAGAGGAATCAAACAAAGAGAACAAATAGTTTTCATAGAGATGTTTATGCACCCTATACTGTATTAATAAACCCTGATGAGGCTTTACCAGAATGCCAGTCGCAGGTCTGTTTACCAGCATCCTGTGTGCATGGAAACCGGATTAGGTAGGAAACAGCCATCATTTCCCTGTAACAGACCCTATTTAAAAGAGGACATCTGGTTGTATCATGATGAAATTCATGTTATAATTATGTGGCTGTGTGGTTTTGTACCTGTAGTTGTGTTTTATAGGTACTTGACTTAGACCTTTAATATTAATATTCTGTGTTTTCTCTGAAATCAGATAATAGTAATGGAAAATATTAAGTGATGCTATGATTCAGGTTTGAATGCTAAGCAAAATTAAGTGCACAATAATAACACACAATAATTAAAATAACTCTAGTGGCCTCACTAGGGTCAAGTTTATTATCGGACTCCCTGTACAACATAAAATACCAAACATGATGTTTCGGCAGCCAGAGCCAGGGATGCTGGCAGTCTAATGCCTCATTATGGTAATGTTCTAGAATCATAATGTTTTTGTTGTTGCATTTTGAAAGTACTCCAGATCAAATAAAGACTGTGATACATCAGATAGTGTGCATCAAATAAAATCTCTCCGACAAATCTGTTTGAATATCTTGTCATATGATTCAGAAATATTTTCCTCATCAGTAAGGTCAAATAGTGTGCAATGAATTTTATAAAAATGAAAAGACAGTTTGGTGAGAATAAATGTTACAATTTACTGTTATACTGACAATAGGCTGCATGTCTACACAATATATAGACATACACATATATCTTGTCTATGTAATTTGTTATTTGTTAGTGGTGATGTTGCTGAATATAGCCCATTAACATAAATAGACCTGACTGTAGCATCTGCAGCATAAACATAAGGTCAGCTGATTTTCACCTCCATTCAGTACCGGTTCAGTTAGTTTTTTCCATTAGGCAAAATTAGATAATTGCCTTGGGCCCGAGCTACCAACCGCCCCCCATGGATCATGGATTAGAGAGGACAATTCCATTAGTACTGCACCTGTGTTACCTGTGTTACAGAGCAGCTTCAGTTACAGAATGAAAGTTAGAGCAGACTAGTCAATAGAGCAAAAACGAGTAGTACATTAGCAGCAGAGCGATTGCAAAGTTAAAGTTGCAGGAAAATAAATGATCAACGAAAGGTAGCTACCCCAGCAGGGAACAAAAAGGAAAAGAATAAGAGAAACAGAAGTCACAGGTTTTAATAAAAACTCCACCGCTGTCTGTAAGCTCTGCTCTCGCAGCATCTGCAGCAGTTCCTCTCCCGCCAGCCACGCCTCTCCCTCACGCCCGGTGAAATAGCACACAGATAGTGTTAATGAATGATAACCTTGCTTTCGGGCTAAACATCCATCAAACAGCATTGTGAGCTTTGGAGAGGTCCAGTTCAACTCTAAGACTAATATTTTCCAGTAAACAGCGATGCCCATCGATTAACACATAGCAACCACTTTATTAATATGAAATGGCTAGTGCCTAGTGTACACATTAACAACAGTGTTAACAGTGTACGTAACAACGGTAAAATGCGATTCTGTAAATATGATAATAATATAATCCATACTGAGTAATAAACAGTTACACATTATTACATTAAGTTATATTACACTACGTGTACATTATTCCTTATATTTTTATATGCTTTAGCAGTGAGTATATTATATTGCTATCCTGTTACTTTTACTTGCGGTGTAGAGAAAAGGTTGAGTGCTTTGATAGAGAAAGAGCGAAAGTAAAAGGACGCATAGTTGGTCTGTTGGGCCCCCAAATCATTAAGTCCACCTCTGGTTTCATCTTAAAACTGCGGACAACGGTAAAACCCCAGAAGCAGACATCAGATAGGACTCCTACACACAATCAATACAGCAATTATAAGATGACAGAAGCAGATTCAATATACACTAACACAGCATCTTTGTTAACAATGTCCCTGCACTGATTCAGCACCTTGCTCATCAAAACCTTGAAAGAAATTCTCCTTTAAACAGTCAATCTTGTTTTCTGGAAATAGCGCCCCCTGCTGTATGCAAATCATTATTGGTCAGTGGCTTACTGTCACAGTAAAACAAAAGGTAGTTGAACATATACAAAAAGAACAAATCTAAAGTACTGGATTAGCTAAGAAATATCTGTAAATATATGTCTATTATTTTATCTGCCATTCTGAGCTGTGCAATGTGTGTAAATGTTTATATGTGTGAATGAGTAAAAGTTTGTGCATATTGATGGATAAAAGCGTCTGCCAAATGCATAAATGTAAATGTTATGTACAGACTCTTTTTTACAGGTTTTTAAAAGTATGTTATGTCAGTATTAGTTGTATAGGTTCTTAAGTACATTCAGTACCTTTTTTAGAAAGTGCACCCAAGTTTATTGTATGTACCAAGAAATGTCTTATTTATTATTAGTATTTTTACATTTTAATGTGTATGTTTTAATATGTACATTTAGTATATTAAGTGTTGTGTATGCACTGTATACCGTAATGCCATAAAATGTGTTGTTGGTTTGGTGGGTTACAAATGTGGGTCCTTCCTTCTTTTGGTTCTGGAAACGGCCCTGTACTGATTGAAGCTTGAGGGTAATTTGTATTTCTATATTGCAAGTTTATCAAAGCCACTAATAGTTCAGTGTGGGAAACAGATTAACTGATTCTTGCCCTTCACTGTACTTATTTGCACTTGCAATTTCACTGTTTGTCACACAGGACTCCCAAATGGCTCTAGAAGACATAATAATATAACACAACATCATCTATATGTATGACGCCATCTGAAATTATTCCTCCATTGTGTGGAAAAGAGCAAGCTGGACATTTTGCCTGACATTCTTTTTCCTTTTAGGACATTTAAGGTTGTGTATAAACTTAAAGTATTAAGCATCTATCTAAGAAAGATGGCAAGGCACCCAAATTAAGCTGATAATTTTATTTAAATAACAAACAAGATTCTTTACTGAAATAACGAAACAAGCCACTTGGGGCTAAAGGTTGAAGAACATGTGGCTTTTGATTGTCAGCTAAACAGTCACCAGACATGGACAGTGGACTGTGCAGAACTGTACTGCCAGCTCAGCAGCCTGCAGTATACACTAAGGGGCAAGGCTGCAAGAAACAAAGGCTATAAGGCTTTTACAAATCATTAAAAATTATTTCCTTAACATTAATGACAGACCCAGTGAGTAATCACTATCAAAAGCAGGCCGAGTGCTTCCAAAGCATTTTGCACTGTTGCTTTTCAGAGATTTTAATTAAGAACAGTTTTGAGGCATTGCATTAGTTTTCAGTCTATGGTTTTCCCCTTCAAAATCAAATGATATACCCGTCATCTCCATTCACACACACATCATACACTGA
Source organism: Ambastaia sidthimunki (assembly GCA_036877625.1). Taxonomy (NCBI): domain Eukaryota; kingdom Metazoa; phylum Chordata; class Actinopteri; order Cypriniformes; family Botiidae; genus Ambastaia; species Ambastaia sidthimunki. The sequence goes on from JAZGTK010000535.1 coordinate 29,447, forward strand.
TTTGCACAGCCACAACAACAAAGTTATTTATTGCCATTGTGTGTGAACAGACAGCAGGTCAGTCTGACATATTCATCTGAACTACAACTGCAAATCCCACCGATGTTTGCCAACATTATGCCAGCAATGTGCTCTGGTCAAATCACCAGTGCTGGTTAAAATATTAATCGATGGCTTTATCAAGTCTTGTGCTGATTTGGCTTCAGAGTCAAAGATGTATGGAATGGAGATGAAATGGTCTAACTGTTCAAGCATTTATACAGTATGTGAATTGTTGCTTTTTTACTAATTTTTTTCCTAACAAAACCATACTGTTATTGCAAATGTATTCCAACTTACTAAAATAACAGTTGTTCCAATCTTTTAGTAAACTGTCTATTTAATTCTTGGTTTTGATTTTCTTTTTCAAATAAGTTACAGCATAGAAAGTTGCATTCTTATTTTTAATTTTTTTTATTGATCATGAAATATTGTGGGTGCGATGTCTGATCTGTATGAGATGTAGAAATTGCTTTGATTGACTTCAACAGCACAACACATTATTGCTTGATAATGTTAATGTTGCTTTAAGATAAGAAAACCCTTCTCTGATATAACATGCGTGCCTTTAACTTTTTGATTAATAAATTTGCATGTTGTGACAAAAACTCAAGGCAGGGTCCATACATAAGTAAAAATCATAAACGCATGCTTCTGTTGTCACAACAGCCAACAAACTTCATTGACACTTTCAATGAACTTCACTTTCAATGACACTTTCAAATACATGTCACTTTCACTTTGACATATATGGTAGCGTAAAAGGGACAGATAACCCTGACAAGCAAGCGATTAATATTCAACTGAAAACGTTTGGGAATAGACTTGAAGGCTTGTTATTCCACAACATAATGTATGCTGTAAATAAGGTGGGAAAACTTATCTTTTGCCTGAACATTATGTCTTGATTGCCAAAATGACAAAATTGCATTAGAAAACAATTTTTAACGGACCATTAAGATTTTTTTGTATTTTGACATTACTTTCCCCAATTCTCATTATGTAATGGAAGAAACTACACATTTTCATGACTGTAATGTGACAAAAATGTTTTATGTGTTTTATAAATCACTAGCTAAGGCATTTTTTAAAAATGTTTGACTAAAATGTCTTAATAAATCAAAATCTTTTGCTTTTGGGGTGAAATGTGACATGGACACGTCTTTATGAGACTCATGCTTTTATTTTTTAAATAGTTATCAGGCCCCTATCCAGTGCAATGCCTGAATGTAAATTTAGAACAGTTGGAAAGGTTACAACCTATGATCTGGAATGTGTCTTTCAGTTATATAATAATGCTGTCATAGACATGACATGTGTCTTGTTTCTAAAGGGCTGTACAGTCTAATGTTTGCAACACACAGTGTCAGACTCAGATTTCTTTGCTTCCAGTCCGCACCACCCAACACGGAATGTCATGAAATGCAAAATATATCCACCTGCAGAGTCGCAGAACTGCACCTGACAGCAGCTTCCGGCCAGTGGCCACAGCACGCGAGGTAACCATCCTGCTTATAACACCAATCTCATGAACTCTGTAAACTGCTTCTGCAGGTGGATGCTATTGTGAAATGCAGGAAATGATTTAATTGAACAGTAAAAGGTGCCAAAATGTTGGGACATACATTCCAAATTACCTGAGTTTAAACACCAAGCAATACACCTGAAACGAGGCCATAGGTGGGCACTGTGCAACAAACGTGGAAAAAAATTGTATTTTTGTTATTTTCAATATTTTTTCTTTCGGCGATATTCTCAGAAGGTAGGAAACCTGGATAGAGTGTAAACCTGTGGAGTACAGCTCATCTCATAACGTACATAACACAGCAATACACAGTTTTAAAGTCAAACAAGCTGTTTTCTTTATATATAGGTTTTCATATATAGATATATTGATAGAGCTTATTCATACTGTGGATGTTGAAAGAGAACACGACACATTTAATGTTAAACATACTATCAGTTTTAAATGCATGCCCCTGACGCTACTAAGACCTTCCTTAAAGCTTTAATCTGTTTTTCTTCATAAATCAACGATGTGTTTAAAGAAATCACCTCACTGCGCTGTCTGATTGCTTATACAAAAGCATTTTGCTTAAATTTTAAGCACACAAGAAAGCAAAGCTGCATTTGAAAACAGCTGTGCAAGTTGCTCGGGATCATGTGTTGAATCAAATGAAAACGTACCTGCAAATGCCCACATCTTTATATATGACACTATAAAAGCAAAACAGGATTATCTGGAATGTGATTGAACTTACTAATAGGCAAATTTAATAAATAAAAAATGGGTATGAGAATCGTATAGCTCACTCCATTCTATCCTTCGTTTACGATAACAGTGAAGCCATTTTATTTTTGATTTGCATATTCTAAAGGTCCACAGAGCCTTTTTCCATAAAGCATCATTCCATCCAGCAGTTTTGATGCTTTTCCTGCCAAAACACACAGTGTAGCATTGCCACATACTCTAACCCTTCTGCAGAATTTACCAGCACTTTGAAACATTTGCTCTGAACATATTGGCGATTTGTTGTTTGGGCCACAGTTGCTTTGCCATGCAGATAGTAAAGATTCAGCACAAAGGTGGGGTCCATCAGAGAGAAAGGGGGGTGGGGACGGAGTGCAGCAGAGACCAGCTCTGCATGTTTAGCTGACTTCAAAGTTCTGAGGCTGGGAAGGCGATTCTGAGGGCGCCTCCTGCTGTTGGGAAGGTGAAATGGGGAGTGATTCTGGAGGGTCGTCCGTGCTCGTGCTGGTGGAGACCTGAGTGGGCATGTGGGGATGGTGGGTGATGAGAGGGCATGATGAGCTGGGACCGGCCTCTTGTTTCTCCTCATCCTCCTGCTGAGAGCTGGAATGCTGGAGCAGGGAGCCGGGGAGCTTGACCGGGCAGAACGCAGAGCCCGTGGGAATGAAATTCACTTTGTTTTTGTCAGGGCAGGAGAACAGCGGGACGGTAGCTGATTGTCTGGACCTAAGGAAGACCATTTATGAATACAGAATTTTTAATACTGTGTATTCATTTGGCATTCCTATAGTGGTATTAGAGTTGTATTATAGTTCTAAACATTTTTCCTAGTAATTTTAAATGTGCTAAAGGGAGAAATAAAACTCTACTCACGTAATTTCCTCAAACACTTTGATCTTCTCACAGCCCTCTGGTGGCTCTCGTTTAAACATGTAGCTGTTGTTGGGTTTTGGAGATGATGCAAACTTGGGCAGAGGAGAACTGCTGCCGCTATCTGCAGGAAGAAACTGGAATTACACTTCTGACCCACACCAGACCTCAGAATTGGTAGGGTAGCCACTTTCATTGTACTTATATGGTGCTTTTGTTGGTTTTGGAGATTGACAGCCAGTAGTCACTGTCTACGTTTGTTGTGTGAAAAAAGAGCAGCTTGGACATTCAACAAAATATTTGACTTCCACAAAATAAATAAAATCATACAGCATCAACATAACAAGGAATAATTTATTATTCTGATTATAAATGATTATAATATATAATATTATTATTATTACAGTAGCACGAGAAACACTGTCAGAATATCTTAGAGACATTGTTCTGTCCTGTAGGAAATTCAGGAACTGCAAATAAAAATCATTTGGTATCTGTATTTGTGGAGTTCTGAACCAGTTATCAATTCTCAACCCTAAAAGTCATGATTTGAAGTTTTTGAGATTAACTAATTTAATATTTTAAATTAAGAGATTAATTTCTTTGAATGCAATTAACCAATTTCTTTGAATGAAATAAACAATATGTCTCAATTTTTCTTAACTTTTACTTTGGAAAGTATAACAGATGAGACAGTTGAATCTGAATAGACACATTTCAGAATATTTAGGGTATAAAGTCAGGCTGTTTTGCCAACATTTTAAATTGTTCTTAACTTGGATTGCAACTATGAGCCTGTAGTCTTGTGTACTACCAAGAAAGTTTTATAAGAACACATTTTAACCTCAAATACTTGTAAAGCTTGTAGTGTATGTGTGTGTGTGTGTGTGTGTGTGACCTTTGTCTCTGTCATCCAGCATCTCGTCAGTGGAGTAAGGGCTGCCGTCGTGTGAGCGTGGTGGGCATGCGGGCGAGGGGCAAGGTGACAGACTGGAACAGCTGCTGGAGCGTCCGGGTACTGATGGCGTCTGTATGTCCACACCACGACTGCTGCTGCTCCGCTGTGGAGGAAACGGAGCCCTCCGCCCATCAGGAACCTCCAGCGCCTGAAAGCCAATCACAGAGCAGCTTTGTGCTACTTGTGCTTCTTTTAGACTGCCAAACTTATTTACCAGAAGCCCAAAAGAAACTAAAATAAAACACTTTGCGATTTATATAGTATTACAAAGTATAAAAAACTAAAATATAGTTATAAAATTATATCATCCACAGAATTTTCTCATGATTTCTATTTATACTGAGAATACCACTTTTTTATCCTGGAAACAGCTGGTAAGTTTTGTCTGCATGTCGGAGCATATTGTAATGTGCACTACCAAACATAAATCAAGTTAAATGTGTTTAAACTTTTGAATGGTTGTATAAAAAATATGACATCAAAAAATAAGTGTTCGTGCTGACATCTGGGGCCAGTTACATAAACACAGCTGCTAAGTTAAGACTTAAAAACTAGTCTACTAGACTACTAGTGACCAACTAGTAATTAATTAAAGCAAATCATGTTTCAGGTTTAAATTAGACCGATTTCCCTTTTTATGTAACTGACCTAAAAATGTTATGACTAGTTTAAAAGTAATAAAAAAATGGATAACTAACTTGTAAGAGCGTAAGCAGTTAATGCAACCAGTCACTGAACAAGCTAAAATCTGTTCTCGAATTGAAGGAGTGTGTGTATGTGTACCTTCAGCTCCTCTTTCTCTCCATTGTCTTTGATGAAGACCTTCTCCAGCTCATGGTTGATGCCCTCCATGCTGCTGGGGACTCTGGAGATGGAGGGCTTTGGCACTGTGATGTTGGACAGTGGCATCTGTGCTGACTTCGACATGGACTGCAGGAGAAAACGTTCACATCTCAGTAAACACAGTTTGTACTGGATCTGTCCAAATACACTGATAATGTGTGTGTGAGTGTGTGCAGACCGGAGATTGGCTGGCTGTGCTGATTGTAGAGGCAGTGTTGGTGCTGCAGGTACAGCAATAGAGGGGGGACAAACGCTCTTTACCGTCCTTACACTGCCGGCCTCCAGCCTGTTTACTGCGCTGCAGTTGGAGCCTGAGCTTAGCGATCTGTTAAACACAATGAGACAGATTGAGAAGACAGCATAGATGAGTATTTATCAGTGTATTTATAGTGCTGATCAATGGGTGCTATAGATGTTAGTGTGGACCAGATTTTGTTTAATGTCTAAAGTTTGCTTTACAGCATTAATTGTCTATGTTGGTCCAATCTGCTGTATGCTGGTTAGTGCTTGTTTGGTGCTGGTCTAGCTGGTGGACCACCATAGCCATGTTGTTCACCAGCAAGAACATGGTCTTTCACAATAAAGCTGGTTGACCAAAAAAAGGTTTGTTGGTTAGACTAATTAAAAATCTGATGGACCAGACATGCTGTTGATAATTAATGCTGGTCTTTTTAACGGAAACGTGAAATATATTTTTAGAACTTGCAGGGTTTGAGTGAAATTTCAGCACTTTTACTAAATGGTACTAGTCATGGTACTAAATTCAAGGTACCCTTGAACCAACATCAAAAAGTCTTAAGATGCAAAAACAACACACTCATACACTGGATTATTGGTTTTTTGAATGTTGAGGAAAAAGACATAACACTGGTTTTAAAGAAGACATTTTCTAAATTTGTAAATACCCTTAACAAACGGAATGCATCCCAGAATTCTTTGTGAAAAACCCATGAATGGGATGTGGTTGATGAGCTGAGTTATGCGGACCTTTACCCAATTCTTGTGTCACAGGCAAGTTGCTGCTTGTGTATTAAACTGGTCACTTATGAGATTTAACTTTGGTTACAATGCTTACAAGGCAACTCGTTTTGGATTAGAGCTGTTACCTAGCAACAGTGGTAAACAGTTGCCAGTACTAGCTACTCACAGTGGTATTAATAATATGAATGTACTGTGCTTCAAAACCAAATACTTCAATGTGAAAATTGAGCCACAGGGGATGGGACAGTCATAGGACTGAATTGGGCCTAGACCAAGCAGTCAAATCAAATGAAAATGGTCTTCACTCAGTGCTTGCTTCAACTTAACATAACCACAAGAGGTCACTACAAAACAAGCAGCCATGTGAAACATTTCACTCTATTAGAAGTTTTCATTGCAACATGCTTAAATACATTATAAAGGTTAATTGTATTTATTAATATTTGCTGTCCATAATACAATAGAAATATTGTATATATGGACACTGCATATATTAAAAAGTATATTATATCTACAAAAAAGGAAATTAATATTTAACACTCAAAACTTCAGCAGTTTCTTCTAGAGATGCTTCTCAGTGTTCATCTGTGGGCTCGCTCTACCTTCTCAAACTGGTATGATCACTCACTATTTACTCGAAAGGTTTGTCTGCAGTTGATTATGCTGCTTATTGACTGTATCTGGAAACAATGAACAAAGTCTAGACATGTTCATACAGATGATACATTGGTTGATGGTTCTTTCTTCACATGGATATTTGTCTTCACGACATACTGAACATTAAACTGCAGCCAGCGCCACACCTCAGCAGAGGAGACACCATTTCCATCCACCTCTGTTCGCTATAGATGCCAATCCGCAAACTGCATGTAGACATGCAAATTTGTTGCAAATAACTTGTTCTTCCTTTCCTTAGGCTAGCAACAAACATTAAACATTTTTTGTGTAAGAATCATAGTGGGAGAAATCACTGGTGTCTGTGGTAAAATAAACACACAGTATAGACTCGGCAGGGGCAGAAGGGGAAATCCTGAATGTGCTCTTTTGTAAAGCCCTGGTAAGTAAGTCAATATACATGACCTTAATCTACTTAAGAGGTGTAATGAGTTATAAGCCACTGAGCGGAAACACTTGTGTGAACCAGGATAAAAATGTCAAAACTAAGGACATGAACTTCTCATATGTAGGCAATGAAAAATGGCTTGCACAGCCCAATCTTGAATAATCTCCAAAAATATAAATTCTATGACATTATTCATGGTTTGTGGAACAGGCTCGCTGTGATGTATTCCTAAACAGTTCAACAATTTGTGTGAATATGGATGTGGACCAACCCAAACCGGTGGATTCACACAGAGTTTCTCTGTGTTCATGGATAAAACACTTATATTAAAGGAACAGTTTACTCAAAAACCCTCATGTTCTTTCTAACCCATATTACTTTCTTCCCTAAAAATAAAAGATGTTTAGAAGAATGCTGAAGTGTATTTTTCACAGAATTTTGTCTTTACTGTCATTGTATGCAAAATTCCAGAACATTCTGCTAAACTCCTTTTGTGATCCACAAGTTTAATTTTAAAATCAAATCTTATGTCATAAAATCTTTATCCCAACTAATGAAAAAATTGATAATGACAATTGTGAGCAGCTACAGCAAGTATTGCGACTCTGAGGGTACAGGAAATGAATTACTCTGAACCTGCACTGTGCTCGTGTAAAATCCAACAAATGCAACAAAACAATAACAGGCCTTTTGTAAAACCAGACAGGATTGTACACATTTAGCAAACATTTTTTTCATGCAAACTGAACCTGTGATCTTTGCGTTGCTAGTGCTACACTTTACAAAAAAACCTCACTGATCATCAACAAATAATCTGATAAGGCCCTGACGTGAAAGGACACAGTCAACATAACTTTACACATATTTCTTGCTCTGAACTCCACACATCTCTATTGTTCCTGAGGCTTGGCGTTGGAACCCCCATAAATTGGGCGAAGGTCTGTTTCTGGTCAAGAGGTGAAGTTAGTTGTAAAAGGGGGATATAGTCTTATCTTGCTCTTCCCTGAACCGTCAGGGTGGGACTGAGACCCATGATAAGACTGACTGCAGCTAGCATTAGCAATAACACACTGTGCAGCGCAGGAAGTCTGAAGCCGCACAGGAAGTTATATATAGCAGCTGGGTGCAGGGTGAATCGGATGGGTCGTTGTGACTGGCAGCCTAGTGCAGAGATATGGGTAAAAGAGGTTTAATTTTTCCACCGCCCGCCTGCCCCCCCCATCGGCTCCTCACATGAGTGGCTGTATCATGAACCGCACAGGATGAGATCATCGCAAAGACAGAAGTGCACAGCTCATCATTTTCAGGACAGTGAGAGCTCAGTTAATAGCTGTTAGTGCGAATGCACTTTCTTCTTCTCCAAACCCAAGGGGAAAAACTACACAACTGCAAATATGACACACTACATATAGTGTTTCACTGTTAAAAGCTAGTGTTTCCTGCAATGTTTGTGTAAGAGTGTGTGTGTACCTCTTTAAACTGGTCGGCACTGCCCCAGGACGCAGAGGGCTGGTGTGTGCTTCTTTCCTCTTCTGTTTCGTCACTCCAACATCCAGGAGTCTAAACACACACAGATTTACATAACCATCAAAAAGAGAACACACCATAAACTTCTATTGTTTATATATAAAGCTAATGATAATGACTACAGACTAACCCTAACCCACCCCCTAACCATACAAGAAAACACTTTGCAAAAAAAATAAAGTAGCATTAATACTAGGGAGGTGCAAAACGACATGTTTTATAATCCGCTTGTTGGCGAGTTGTTTGAAAGGAAAGTCTTATAGAAGCCCTATTTAGGGTCAAGTCCATCAGCACCGGGTCAGTCAGTGTGTGAACGGGTGTTCACATAAGACGCCTAATATGTACAAAAACATTTAAATGGGCTGCAACCGAATGGAACAGAATTGAAGGGTGTTTAGGAAGGGTGTTTATTTTATAATTCAAATATTTTAAACTTCACATTCCATTTTAAAACCATGATGCTGATGGTTGACAAAACACTGGGAGACGTAATACAGTGGTCAAAATTTTACAACAAAATTACAAAGGCCTCATTGTTCCAGCAAACGGTTTTGCTAAGTTTCAATAAACAGTCACCACCATTACTTTAAAAAAAACAACATTTAGTTACTGCAGGAAAATATGTGGCCACATGTGGCTGTGACGTATGACCTCAGGTATGTGATTCACCGACAGCCCAACAACATGACATACAACACACATACACACACTGTATACTGTAAAGTGTGTGCTCTTGGGTGAGGCCCTGAAATGTCACAACTCTGTGTTGTAATTAGGTTAATATGCAAAGGAAGAGAATTCTAAAATAAATGAAATGTCCCACAATACCTTCCTGTTGCTGCTTATTTGGCTGAGGTCAAAAAAAGAAAATCTCCATTTGCATTTACTGATGGAAGTACCAGTGCTTAAATAGTTTGGCTTTCAAGTAAGTTGAGATAAGATTTGGTGTAAAAATGCAGCATCAGTGTTGCTTTAATGTTGTTATAACACTTGTTTTCTTTTAAGCTTTGCAGATTATCAGCATCAGCACACAAAGCAACACCGACTTTGCACTGTAGTGGTGCCTAAAAATGGTTAAAACATGCAGGAAAGCAAAGACTAATCACTATGCATAATTCTCTATGCAAGTATATGTAAGGATCAGTGGATGTTATAACTGTTTGTATGTTGACCCTCTGAAAGCAGAGCAAATATATACTTTAGGAAAAATGAAAATGGCTCTTTGGGGTGTATGAACTGAACTGTTTGAGAGCCTGGAGATTCTGCTGTGGTCAGAGGCAGATTCAGGCCCTGTGAAACAGAGAAACCCCTGCATTCATCTGCCAGATACACGTAACACTTCAAAGCCTGGCCTTTGGAAACAGATCAACACTAGAAGGCCAAAGGAATAGACAGGAGCTTTGAAGGCACTATTTGTCCTTTTTTCTTTCTGTAAAAGTTCTTTTTAAACATTATCTCACTCAAAACTGAAAATTCTGACTTCATCTGGAATGACATTTACTCTGAAAGCATGCAGTGATCATGGGCCAAACCAGTATGGTCATCTCCATCTGATGGAACACAAAAGTTCCAAAACCAAGACAGAAATAGCACATTGCAATAGTCCATATGACTTGTGTTATATTTTTAAGCCTACTGAAGCCATATGCTTGCATAAGAAACAGTTTAAACGTAAAAAAAGTGTTATGCAACATAAATATGCAACATAAATTAGAATATTTTGGAACTTTGTATGAGGTTTCAGAGCTATGGTGGAGGGGAAGGTTTTCAGCAAATTCCAAATCCTCACTGTCTCACAAAAAGAGATGATATGGCTTCAGAATACTTAAAATATTGTGGGTGAGTCAAATAAAGTCTTTTTTGAGATTGACAGTCCCTGGTCACCAAATCCTTTAACTGCATTAAAAATTAATCATAAGCTCTTTGGAATCGTATGAAGTTTTGCACTTAGGCACAGTTCAACCATGCCTAGTGCGAGTACACCCTAAAATTTTACTTTGGGGTAGAAAAGTTTTACTTGGGAGTGAAGTTCCCATCTCTGTGGGTGGGATATACCTGCCTGAATGAAAGACCTGTTTCTATTGGCCACTCATGACTGCAGTGAGCAGTTCACCACGCACATTGGCAGTTAAAATATTCTTAAAAATAAATGTTTTAAGCTCTTTTTCTGTCATCATATACATTATACATACAGTGGTGTGAAAAAGTGTTGGCCCCCTTCCTGATTTTAATTTTTTTTGCATGTTTGTCACACTGTAATGTTTCTGATCATCAAACAAATATAAATATTAGTCAAAGATAACACAAGTAAACACAACATGCAGTTTTTAAATGAAGGTTTTTATTATGAAGGGAAAACTAAATCCAAACCTACATGGCCCTGAGTGAAAAAGTGCTTGCCCTCCAAACCTAATAACTGGTTGGGCCACCCTTAGCAGCAACAACTGCAATCAAGCATTTGCGATAACTTGCAATGAGTCTGTTACAGCGCACATTGGAGGGTTTGAGCATGAACTGCCTTTTTAAGGTCATGTCACAGCATCTCAATAGGATTCAGGTCAGGACTTTGACTAGGCCACTCCAAAGTCTTTATTTTGTTTTTCTTCAGCCATTCAGAGGTGAACTTGCTGGTGCATTTTGGATCATTGTCCTGCTGCAGAACCCAAGTTCGCTTTAGCTTAAGGTCACGATTGATGGCGGGACATTGTCCTTCAGGATTTTTTGGTAGACAGCAGAATTCATGGTTCCATTTATCACAGCATGTCTTCCAGGTCCTGAAGCAGCAAAACAGCCCCAGACAATCACAATACCACCACATTTTACTGTTGGTATGATGTTCTTATTCTGAAATGCTGCGTTACTTTTACGCCAGATGTAATGGGACACACACCTTCCAAAAAGTTCAACTTTTGTCTCGTCAGCCCACAAAGTATTTTCCCAAAAGTCTTGGGGATCATCAAGATGTTTTCTGGCAAAACTGAGACGAGCCTTTGTTCTTTTTGGCTCAGCAGCGGTTTTCCTCTTGGAACTCTGCCATGCAGGCCATTTTTGCCCAGTCTCTTTCTTATGGTGGAGTCATGAACACTGACCTTAACTGAGGCAAGTGAGGCCTGCAGTTGTTTGGATGTTGTTGTGGGGTCTTTTGTGACCTCCTGGATGAGTCGATGCTCACTCTTGGGGTAATTTTGGTCGACCAGCCACTTCCTGGGAAGGTTCACCACTGTTCCATGTTTTCGCCATTTGCTTATAATGGCTCTCACTGTGGTTCGCTGGAGTCCCAAAGCTTTAGAAATGGCTTTATAACCTTTTCCAGACTGATAGATCGCAATAACTTTCTTTATCATTTGTTCATGAATTTCTTTGGATCTCGCCATGATGTGTAGCTTTTGAGGATCTTTTGGTCTACTTCACTTTGTCAGGCAGGTCCTAATTAAGTGGCAGTAATCAGGCCTGGGTGTGGCTAGAGAAATTGAACTCAGGCGGGATAAACCACAGTTAAGTTATGTTTTAACAGGGGGGGCAAACACTTTTTTACACAGGGCCATGTGGGTTTTGATTTTGTTTTTTACCTTCATAATAAAAACCTTCATTTACAAACTGCATTTTGTGTTTACTCAGTTTGCCTTTTAAAATGTTTTTTGATGATCTAAATCATTTAAGTGTGACAAATAAGGAAAATACAAAAAATACAAAAACAGAAAGGGGGCAAATAGTTTTTCACATCACTGTATATATACTAAATTGCTTTGGGAATGTTTGAAATAAGGGTAATTGTGTTTTCATTGAAATACCCGAAAAAATTTGCTAACCCAAATGTGTTTTTTTTTAGTATGTTTGATTGGATAATAAAGAAACAAAAGTAACTCCACAAAACTGCATTAGGGTGAGTAAATGACGATAAAATGTTTTTGCATGGACTGTTTCTTTAAGGAAAGTTTCTACACAAGCATTATGTTGGGATACATGTGGTACCTTCTAGAACAACCCAGAGTCATTACCGTTTACCTGATCTGACTGTGACACAACCCAAGCCACTGTTCAATAATGGAGTGTTGCTCTAATCTGCAATACTTTTGTGCATGCATCAAATTTTAAAGACCTGTTAAAATGAGAGTTGTTTGTATATCTTTGACACCAGTGAGTAATAAAAGGTGAGATTTAAAATGTTCTGTTCTGATAACACCCACACTTAAGCAAGCAAATCAAATTATTTAACATTTAAGATAAACCAACTAGCTATACAAAGAATTTACAAAGCAGTCCTTTTACCCTTATGTGAAATTTCACACCATAACACAGCAAGGGCATGCAGTATGCACAAAATCTTTACAGTATCTCTGTGCTGGAGAGCAGACAGTGTGTGGTCTCTGTTGCTATGCAGCACTGAAAACAGGATGCTCAGGGTCATGTGACACACTCTAACTCCTCCACTCCTCTCATGACTCCCGAGTCCAAATGGACCACTGCACAGGACCTTTGACCTTCTATTCGCTTACTGCATGTGTTAACAGGGCCACATTCTATACTTTTGTAGTGATGTATTCCATCCCCCTGAGATCCAGTTATAATGTTAGTCTAGGTTTCTTGCACCAAAACAGTTTGAATTTACATAACTATTCTCTTTCTGACCTTTAAAATTGGGTTAGGGTAAATTTGTAAATTTGTTTCTGCACCTTTAAGACTTATATAGTCTTGTAAGTATATGTAAACAATTACTGTTATGATTGGGTTAGGGATTTTGCTTTTTTCTAATAATTGTATGATTTTGTATGATTCACAACAAACTAACTCATACAAAATCACCACCTTGTAAAATAGTTCTGTTTTCAAGTGGATAAACAAAACGAGCAGTGACAGAATTTTCATTTTTGTAAACTACTGTATACCTTTAAGGTTGCTTGAATTTTTATAGTAAAACAAAAATTGGGGTGTTTTTCCAACAGCATTGCAGACATACTAAAACTTTCCCTGAATGTTTATTTGCTAAAGTAAGCAGTTTTTAAAAATTAATATTTTCAGACATTCAAGCAAATGCACAATGTATCTGTCTTTAAACAACTCAGGTTAACAGCAGCGGCTAGTAAACACAAGTAACCACATTCCAGTGACAGCTCGTCTTTCTGAGTGATGAATATGACACTCAGTGCATGCAGAGGCACACAATGAGAGGCACGGCCGAGTCGTTACCTTTAGACATACTGCACTCCTGCAGGTGCCAAATCTCACATTTGCTGTAGCAGCAGATGGTGGGTGGAACTGTGGGATTGTAGTGATTGTGTTCAGACTGACACACCTGCTGACATTTGAGGGTATATCAGCACCTGATCATAGGCCAGACAACACTGTGTTCTAAGTACGATCATGCATGGGTAATAAACTAGTCGAATAGTCTTTTAAAACAAACAATTTTGACTAGTAAAATACCAGTCAAAGAAACAAAATCTAAAAAGACAAAAATTAGTTGGAAAAAATCTTATGTTAACTAAATTAGAATTGCTTTAATAGCAAAACGCAACAAGAAAACTTCTACAGAGTCGCTTTATGCACAGAGCGGATTTATTCTGCAACTGGTGATGTTTCAGTTATTGTATCTTTTTTGTCTGTAACCAATTCTGTGATACAACACAATACATATAAAGATATGACCTTAAGAATCTGTGTAAATGTGAATACAGGTCATGAACTAGTATGAATTCTGCAATTCAAATTTGGGTCAAATAACCAGAACAGATATGAATATGAATGAGAGCATGTGAAAGATTCACAAAGCCTCTGCTTTTGCACAATCATAAAAAGGTCATTCTTGACTTTTATTGTTGTGTAGGCTGTACATTTAAATGTTTTCAGCAGCAGTTTAACCATAAGCTGTGGACGCCAGCTCATTCTGAAATCAGTATTACAACTGAGCGTAGGTTGAAAAGGTCAGGCATAACTAAACGTTACAATTTCACAAAGTGTTCATAAACTAGTCACTGAATGATAACGACTATCTATTACAGTCTCTGCTGTCAAACTTTTACACTAGTAACAAACAACTTATCTGTGCACACTAAAAGTGAAACTGCTTTGAGAAGCGCAATGTGACATGATTAGGCCAATCAGAAGATATTTAATATTTACTCTATATTTATGCAGAGTGGAATTTTAGAACATTTCAGTGTGGGCGGGGCTACCCAGAGCAACGGCTCAGAAATAATAACTGACTGACCGATAAAATGTCCCATTGCCCATCGCTTGTTGCGGTCATGGCAGGGTAGGACAGAAAGTGTTGTCGAATCTGGTTAGGACAGTTAGCAGTGTTATGACATTCACTGACATTCAACTATTCTAGTCTTTTAGTGAAATCAGTTCAGATGCTTTGTGCGGTGGAAATCCAGGTTATCTGTTTATTTCATTGCACTAAACTGGTTCATGTCAAATGATAATGGTCATTTTTAGTTAACTGTGTAAAGCTTTACTTCTTTTAAAGGAATAGTACAGTCCAAAATCAAAATTCTATCATGTATTACTCAACCTCACATTCAACCACATATGTATATAAGCATGAGTTAATGATTATAATTTTCCCCTTGGCTGATCCAATCTTTTAACTTATCAACCATTTTAAACTCTGAACATAGGCCAAAATTAAGTATACACAGCAAACATGTACAAGTCTTGATAAAAGAATGATGGTACCTGTAACGTTTGCAAACACAGCTGAACACACAGGCTTTGAAGTCACAGAGTTATATAAACACATGGGGGTATGAACACATCGGGTGAAAGTGCCTACCTGTGTGGACTTGTCTTTCATGCAAGAGAGGTTGTGCAGGTGGGATTCGCGTGGCCACTGCCCTATCAGGTAGGGCCCGGTGATAGCACCCAGAGAGGAAGTTCGTCTGATAGCACCTGTGCTCCACACCTGTTGCGACTTTGACCTCTCAACTGCCACATGGAAACAGAAAGAGAAAGAAGAACAGATGGGTGGTGAGCAGGTGTACTGGGGTGACGGCGGTCCTTAAGTTATTTCCTTAAGTTAACAACCTGTTACCTGCACAGATGCACACATGACCAGATTCTGTAAAGGGTTAGTTTTTGTGGCTACAACATAAGCAAGGCAATGCAATGGTGACTTTGCAGCAATAAAGTCTATTGTTGGATGATAAAGAAATCTCATATATATATACGTGTGTGTAACCCTGAATAATAATAGAAAGAGAGTAGAGAATCATGAACTGATTCTTATTCAGAACAGATTCTATTACTGACAGGTTGTGTGGCTAAATATATAGTTAAATATTCTGATGTTAAAAAATAGTGTATTTCAAAAATACTAAATATTCTACTAAATAAAACTCGATTCATGTATCCAAAACATGGGTAACACAAGCTCTGTTTCAAAATTAACATTTACATATTTGCCACACATATGACAGACATTTTATCCACTTTATTTTAGTTAAGTGACTTAAGACATGTTTACCTAAGGACTCTAATGATAACCTCAAAGATTTAAAAATTGTTCTAAATTTAAGAGGATAGAAGAGTCCACACCACAACTACAACAACAATGGGATAATTGGGATCACATTCAAAGACATTTTTTCACAGCTGATAAACAGTTAAACATTGACAGCCAATCAAAATCTTTTCAAATTTAAAGGGCTGACAACACTAGATTCATGCGCAAGTATGAATAAAACTTGTCTTCAAAAGATGACAACTCTCTCAATAGAGTGATGGCTTTTCCCAGCTCCTCTTGTCTTTTAAGGACTTCATGTACATTTGGTTTCTTTGTGAAGTGGAAAGCAACAGCAGGTCACCTGCATCCATCTTTGTGACTAAGGCAACACCCTAACTGAAATGAAACTCCATTATTAATTTATTTAAACACTCTACAAAGTTCCACTATACTCATATACCTCAGATGGGATTGTTGTTGGCTGGGGATACACACACAGTTGATCTTAGTTGTGCTTTACCTTTGTTCAAACATAACGTCTTTTTTTGATGGTACAAATACCTCCAGCACATCCCTCACCTCACACGGAAAGGCAGAAAGCAATGGAACTGGTTCAAGGGTGTTTGAACATATCTAACCAACAGTCAGAGCACAACACTTGAATGGATTTATGCCTCTCTGTGCCACTGTGCATACATCATCAGTTCCATGGATCACCTTTATGGCTTTCAGAAGACAAACTCAGGTATCTGTGTACACAAGCCACCTCTAGGCAAACTGCACTCATGTCTATACAGTGATTTCTTTTAAAAGAGCAAATTTTAAAATCATGTTTAAAGTGTTTCTGTACAACCTCATAAATAATCAGTTAACCTCACTAACCATCTAGCTGAATGTTAGATAACTAGACCCAATAAACCAGCTGTTTTAGTGACCCACCCCAAATAAACAATTATACACTGTATAACTTTTTTTCATGCAAAATGACTCTAGGAATGCATAAAAGCCACGTTTATGAGAGAAGCTAGCATGGTTTAATAACAATAAGATAATAGCCTCACCTGAACTGAATGTTTATTTTGCACCTAAAATGCTAGTTAACACAATAGGTTGTTTAAAAATTCTAAACTTCTCACTTTATTGCAGGTTGCTAAAGCTATTCACACCTCCCTCAATTAGATTATCATCATCGCGTTTTCATGCTGTGAAGCCCACATCAGAGGAGCAAAGCGAGCACCAAGCTAAACCAACAAAGCAACAATAAAACTCAAAGTAGGTAGAATATCCATTTTTTGTCAGAGCAAGTGTGCAAAACATAAGCCATATGTTCTCAAATATGTGGTGTATATAGTTTGCTCCAGGGACACAGGTAGGATTCAGAGAATTACGACTGTAAGGCAAACTTGTGTACCAGAGATGATGTGGACATTGAGTGTACAGTTGCTATGGTAATAAGCAGGGTCACTCAGTGCAAAGCTAATGAATTACAGTCCATTCTAGAAGACCATATTTAGGCTTGGCCCTTATCTTACTGTGTGCTTTTTAGGAAGTGCCTAACTAGAGACAGAATCACTGGAATACTGGATGTAGGCTAGCTCCTGTCAAAACCCTGTGACTCCAACACAAAGGATTTCAATTTGGAAACAAACTACATTGTTTATTGTAAACAAACACACCGTAACAATTATTTTGACAAATTATTAAAACTTTTAAATACATTAAAATTATAAATGTTAAGATTTTCACTTTCACATTACCAAATCAATAAAACAACTGTTTGTCCATAGTTTTAATGCAGCAGGTCAGACTAAATCAAGGTGCACATACCAGCTATGCTCCAGTGTTCATCAAGAGTAGCATATCTCTTCTGTAATGGGCTGAGAACAAGTCTTAACACTTATGAATGTTTACGAACGACACTTTATCTTGCATAAATAACAGCAAAATCACATCACTCTTAGTATTTTTATTTGACTAAAGAATATAACAATATTAGTCATCTTAAAGTATTGGTAAGGCAGCCGAGACGCACCAAAAAGTACAACAGAAAAAGTCAATATGACAATTTGATTCTCTGTACTGACATATGATTATTATATGTGAGGAACAGACTAAAATTTATCAGACCACCATCACTCACTGAAAACCTTGTTGGTCATTTCAGTGTAATCTTTAAATTCCTTTGTTACATTTACCTAAAAAACCTATTTTTTTTTTCTAATTTCACTAGTGCTGATACTGACTACTGAAGTTTCAGTATCATGATCTGACATGTCAGTTGGATCCATTATTCAATATTTGTAAGGCTTTTTTATTTTAAAAAGCGCTACAAAATACTACAAAGCTTATTACAGAATAAGTCACATGTCCATTAATTGGACGTTAGCTAAACGGGTAGAGTGAAACCATGCCAAAGTCATTGATTTGATTCCCAGACAATGCATGTACAATTAAAATATAACATCTGAAAGTTCCTTTGGATAAAAGAATCTGCCTAATGCATAAATTGACACAAAAAATGCTTATTCCTATATAAGAGGCTTTGTGACAAATAACAGCTAGGTTTATTTGTATGTCATATCAGAATTGACAAACACGAGGTGGTTGAGGTTGACTTGGCATAGAGTTTGACCAAATGTTGCTCAGTGAGTGTGGAAGGCATTTGCTCATGACGCTCTGGCAATGAGGTCCTTCCTCTCAGCTTGTTTTACAGTTTCCTGAGAGCAGATGGAAAGAGGCAGAGCAGCTTCATGCCAAAAACGCTTCGCTGACACCCCCACAGCAGGGCAGGGCTGACAGATTGAGAGATGGAAAGAGAAATGTCTTTATTTGATCTTTTCCTTTATCTCCTCAAAACCTGCAAGTGTGGAGAATGAGCTGAGTGCGTGGAATACTGTTAGTAAATGTGTGAGTGTAACGTTCAGTAAAATACAGCCCTGGCAAACACAGAGTGCGTGTGTGAGTGTGTGTGTGGGTGGACGAAACACTGAAAGACCTTCTGCTGTTATTAACACAATCACAATTTGACAAACATCATCCTGGTTTCGCTCTGAGCTGTGAATGAGGTCATATGAGATGTGGGACAGGTGGTTTTGCTCGCTGCATGATGAGGGAATAAAACAGAGTAACTGCTAAGCTGCAGAATTGCAGTCTGTAGGTTATGATGTCTTCACACGTCTGGAATTCTTTTATGGTATTAATATAATTTATTGGGAAATTATAAACGTTGCTTCTGGCTTTATTTAGCGGGACATACGCATTAGCCAAGGTAAAGGCAGGCCAATAACATCACAGATGCTGGAGATGTGGAAGTTTTGAGCTTTTAGAGGTAAATAAAGTCCCTCTCAGGAGTCGATTTGCATGGTGGAAAAGAGACGCTTTTGTACGACGTCCATCAGCACAGCTGGAGTTCTGCGAAACGCTTTACGCGAGGAAACAAAAACTAACTGCGAGTCAGGGGGACATGCAAATGTGAACTTTTTCCCTCTGCCCTGAATGCCACTAACTCATCAATGAGTGTCCAGTTTGTGCCTTACGGCAGCCTAACCAGAGGAATATTTGAAAATACTTTTTTAAAGTTACAGCATCATGTCAATTGTAACGCCAAAATGAAGGCTCAATTAGCATTCAACTTTTTAGCTTTACCGTACCAATCCGCAAACACTTCATGTAACATTGCCCTTTTGCTACCACTGAATGTTGTTCATAATGTAATGCCTACAATGAACAGAGCTTTTAGTCTGCAATGCCTTTTAGTTTGGGTGGCAATTAAGCCCTCGGAGCGATGTGCAAAAAACAAGATTATAGTCATTAGCAAAAACTGCCAGGGTCTACAGCTGTTGAGCAATATATTAATAAAAACAAGAACTGCAAGGGTTTTAAAAAGCCAGATGCTAATGAGACAGACTGGGCATCTTGGGAGAACATACACTGGCCCCAGAAAGTACTCTGACACTTTATTTATTATACAACAAATCTAAACATGCTAGATTGTCAAAGCTGATTTCAATTACCATGTCAAGGATCCTTTGTTAACACAATCTAAATCATAGGTGTAGTACAACAACTATGGCCATGCTGTGCTAAAGTTTGACAACTTTGCGACAACAAAGTGTCTAAATGATTTTTTTGTTGTCTTATTTTCATTCATCATTTAAAACCGAAAAAATATCTTTTTGGTAAGTGTAATTCCATTTGTATTCCTTCACTTAAAATACAATAGTACATTTTGAATGTAATATAATACATTAAATTTAATATAATGTCAGAAGCTGTAAAGGGCCTTAATACTTTTGCAAGGCAAAATAATAGAAAAGGCAGAAAAAGTTTTTTGTTATTAAGTTATTATTATATTTTTGTCTGTATAATATGAATGTGAATATATATGTGAAAAACCAAAAAATGTGGGAAGAAACAAATCACATGCCAACATACTAAAACTACAAGTATCTAAATTCAGAACCAGTTTTTTTGTGATAACTGCACAATGTTTTATGGTGCAAAGAGTGTCATTTATTTCAGAAATAGCACTATTTAAAAATTTATGCAAGCAAGAATTGACGTCATGGTAATAATTCAATATGACATTTAATGTGGTAGTGTCTGAAGTCAGACACATTTTCACATTTAAAATGCACCATTCGTAATAATCAGACAGCAATTGGTGAACATGGAGGCCATATAATCTTGACTTCAGTCAGCCTAATTTGCTGACAATGTATCATTGGCTTTTTCACAGTTACAACAGTCACACTATGTAAAGCACAGAAGCAGTGTGCAGAAACATTTAAATATCTGACATCCTTCTGTTTTAAAAACAAACTGTAAAGTAAAAAAAACGTCTTTAACATCATGTGGGATTTCTTTTGATTGAATACTTCCTGTCAACCTAAAATAGACCAGTAAACAACTGAATTCTGTGCAGCTACAGTGTGCATACAGAAAAGCTTGATGTCATGTATTTGATATAAACAATATGTCAGAGGCATGCAATACAAAATATGCCACAACTAACCTTTCTGGGCGATATGTTTCTTTCCGGGCGATTCTGAACCAGATACAACATCAACATGGAGACGGATAAATACAGAGATTATTTTCATATGTTGTCATCTTTATTACAGAGAGAGAGAGAGAGAGAGAGAGAGAGAGATGAGTATTATGTGAGAGTATTGTGTAGTGTGTGTATTCTGACTTGGTGTTATGTCATATTTGCCGTTCTCAGCCCCTGGGGTGTGTGTGTGATAACGGTTCAGATGTGAGTCTGCTGTTACCTGACAACTACACTTAAACAACACTTAGCATGCAGATGAAAGCATTATCTGAGCCTTCCAATGTTCACAAACACTCCTCATGCGGCACGTACACAAAGCCACAGTTTAAAAAAAAAAGCCTGTTCTATCAGAGAACAAACCAAAAACTTGCTATAAAAGTACAAGACAAATGTATCCCACAGTTATTGCTCTGATAAATCACAAATGGATCAGTCTGCCCTCACAGCCAATCAAATGAACAGAGATGAACATAAAATCAAAGTATGTCAGCTATATATACACATTTAACCTAAAATCCTGCTACTGAATCCATATCCATGTTATGTCATCTACTCTGGTGCACATTACAAACAACTTACAGTAGCAGCAACAGCGTAACTTGCATATAAATCTGTTAGTAAGTACTGTAAGTTTTTGCTTGTTGGAGTGTAATGCAAAGAGAACACAATAATAAATGACTGACAAAACAACATTCACTCTGAACTCACATCATCGCAGGCCTACTGATCACTGTGACTCTGTGGTTAATTTTCTTGTAATTCTAAATCAGTGTTAGACAGAGTAAGACACGTTCTGTCTGAATGCCCCTCTTCAGCAGAGCCCCCATGAAACTACTGTATTTGGGTGAGCATATCCAAACAATCGTTTGCAAAAAAAAAGCATTTGTTACTAACCACATAAGAGACATGCCTAATGACCTCCCAGCTGGGGTTAAGACTAGTTATACAGCAACAGCTTAGATAATTTGTGAAATCATCCCATTTAGGGCTAAATAATAGAATAAAATTATTAAAATATTGCAAATGTGCATATTACAACAGTTTGCAATAACCATTACATAAGATATACCTAAGATATGTATAATAAACCTCTGTAAATATCAGAGACTGCTTTCAGAAATTGGAGTTTCTTTTTTCAGAAAGAGTGTGAAACATGTATGTGGTTATATTATTTTAACTTAAAGCTTAAAACATCTTTTCAACTGTATTCCCTGGACTAACCATATGCAAAACATTTTTAACATGCTGTGTTGAGTAAACAATAGTTCAACCTAAAAAACACATCTTGAGACCCCTGCTTTGCTAAGACTCCATTCGGTTGTGCCCTGTCCAGACGTTTTTGAACACAACACTGACATCTAAAAAACATAGGATCAGAAGAGGCAGTCCAGTGGGATTATCAGAAGGTCAGAGACACCCGTGTAATTATTCAGGGCTTACGTCAGTTAAGTCGACTTAACATTCAGTCATCCTACTGACTAGTCAATTAAAAAAAAATTGAGTTTGCACATCCAAAACAGCTGCACAGAATTCCCGTATGGAGACTCAAGCGAGTAACTACATTACATTTTCCATAACATCATTTATTTTCTTTGTACCACTCCTCACTGCTTCTCTTTACAAGCATGTATTGATTTTTGCTGGGTGATCAGACATTAACACATGACAAATGGATCCACAACAACGGCTGACCCATTACATCAGAGAAAGTTTGCTTTTAAGTGATATTAAGGTTAACAAGGGCCAACAAAAACAAACCAAACATTTAAAAAGAGCCCCTTTTTCTTATTCATCAGGTATATTTCTGTAATATTTAAAACATCCTAACAGACAGATAAGATGTCCTCAGCCAGGCAAAAACAACAAATTATACACCATTAGATGATCACAAAGTGCCATTTCTTGTTATGTTAGTCAATGAACAGGGTGGGACTGATGTTACATATGATGTCACCACTAATCACTGCACCAATCATTGGAGTTCATAATACTCACTTCAGACAAGATGGACTTCTTGTTACCGCCTTGTAACCTTTAGTGATCTACAAGTTGAATGCCTTACCACAAAGCCCTATTCATAACCACTGATTAAGATGATCTCTAGAGATTTATGACAATTAGGTTTTGAAAAGCACATTATGGATTTTTCTGTCTAATGGTGCTGATAATATCCAGTCAGTGTTATTGCAAATAAAGAATAAAAAACTTTTTTTATATATTATAGCCTATCTAATGCAATGACAGCCATACATTTTCAGATGTGGCTTAATAATCCAAACATTTTGGAGCCTCTGTAATAGTCACTACAGAAATTCTTACTCCTGTATGTCATAATAAAATAATGTATCGTGTTTGATGACACTGGTTACTAATATAAAATTACCACAACCGTACAATAGTTTCTGCTAATTAACATGAATAAGTTCAGAATAATGCAGTCTTTAGAATGAATGAATGAACAGCTTTTTGTATGTTGTTAGCTTTACTTATTTTATTCCTATTTTATTCTAAACATACTGACAACACATGACTTACCTCTTTAAATAAAGCTTTAGGCTTTCAGATGTCATTATTTAAGTCTCGTAAGCACGGCAGAAAGGTTCAGCTTCTATGTTTGTGACTGGGCCCCTGTGTGGTCATAACATACGCAACCCTTCAATTATCCACCTAATTGTTTCCATTTCTGTCCCGCTAAACAATAGCACGCATTCATTACAACACTAAGAAAAACTAAGATGATCTCATGCATGTTTCCGACACCTGACGACATCCGAAATACTTAAGATTATGGGAGCAGTGCGTGTGTTTAGAAAGCTACAGAGCGCTAGCTTTAGCAGAGGCTGAACAAACCCCGACTGCGTCTCAAAACCTACCGAGCTGCCTACCTAGGCAACATTTGTGGGCATCACAGGCGTCGTACGCGCAAGACGCGTTTTTGTGTTCGGAATGGAACGGTAGACGCGACGCAACCTGACGGTGACTCATTTATAGCGTCCAGTGTTAACGTCTTTATGCGATGCCCCGAAACGCTGTCTAGGCCGGCAGCTAACTAGTTTTTGACACACGGTCGCAGTCATCACGATGAAAACCCGATTATGCACATAAATGTATGTTTCATTCTGTGTATTAGTCTATTCGAAAAACATTAATAATAAAATAATTGCTCGGCTGCAGGGTTGAATTAACTGACAGGTTAACTAATGCAGTTGTCATTTATTTACTGTACATAACCAAACCCCATATGACCCTGTCTGTATATCTGTGTCATGCATCTCATTTTAGTTCTAAACTACGAATGCATCTTATTTTCATATAGAACAGACCGACCCAAATAAAACACCTCCAGCAGTAGTCGTAAGCGCGATGGAAGGATGCTTAAATGCGTAACATGAATGTCTGTCAATTAAACCGGGGATCTGGGCCTGTTATTTACCTTTAAGGACAGGTGAATGAGGACAACACTCGGGTGAGCTTCTGTGCTCAGGCGGAGAGCGCCTCTGCCGCGGGATCAGTCGACCATCCAGCGAGCCGCTTCCTACCGGACTGGCGAGCGTCGGGCTGCAGGGACTGGAGTTGCAGTGCTGGACCGATGCTGTTGGTTCTGTGTTACTCCCGACTGAGATGGAGGAGGGCGCGGGTGGGCGGGTTGGGCTGTGCTGCTGATTTCCACGCAGGAGCTGGTAGGGCACCGTGGCGCGAATGGGCTGCAACCGGCTCGTGTTGCCACTGCCGTTACCGGCGGAGGATGATGATGATGCTGTTGAGGAGGAGGAGTTGATAGGGGACCCGTCATTGCTCCGCCTGACCCGGGCTGAGTTCACAGGTGATGCTGACATGACTAAACTAAATTAAACTATTATTTTTTATTGCAAAATATCCTAATATATTTCTCCGCAGAAAACATATGCGCGTAGAGCACAGGCATTAATTAAACTTTTTGATATGCATAAAAAAATACAATCACTAATAAGGTTTAAAAAAATAATAACTATTTTATTGTTGATGTTAGTGCGCAGCTTCTGCTTGCTGGTTAGTGCGCTACATTTGTAGCAACGTAGCTTTCTTGAAGGAAGTTTTGATCCTTTTACAGCAGTCTGCTGAAGTACGCAAGTCACGCAAAAGATTGGTTGCTGTTAATTTGTAAGTTACATGTCTTTAAAATGCGTGAGCAGAGCACTCAAACCTTGAAATGATAAAAAAGTTAAGAAATATTATCCCGACTGTCGTGTGTGTCAGCTCCCCTCTTTGCCGTGTGTTACTCCAACTGACGGGCACTTCAGCAGCACAGCCACTGAGATGTGTGGGCGTGAACGTTTGGCGCTGTGACGATTTCTGATTGGCGGATTGCATGATCCAAATAAAATATTATTGGTTTGGACAAAATTTAGAATGGTTTGGATTGTGACTTATCTGATGACACAGTTATTACTCGATAACTTGGTTTTAATAATACCCCTCCACAGAAAAAATACTTCATCCATCCATTCATGTTACATTTCATAATTATGTAAATAAATGTATATACAGTATAAACGAAGCCTTTGTTTTTGGTTCTTGAAAAGATTCAAATATATTACAATACCTTTTTTCATTCTTACATAATAAAATAAAGAAATATTCAAAATATGTCATTACATGTGCTAAATTACATGTGTCAGTTTAACAAAGAACAAAAAATAGCAACAAAATATTTGAATCAAATAAGATTTAATTTAATATTACATGTTGTTCATGCTCAGTATTTAGCATAGACACCATGTGGGATCAGAAAATGTGGACTTCTGTATCAGATATGAATCACTAGCAAAGGACAGTGCATCAAAGAGAACCCATAGGGTTTTACACAAAGCTAAGGGATTTACACAAAGCTAAAGTCCTGAGTGCATTGCGTAAATAGCAGCATGCATGACAAAAACCCACTGATTAACTTAAATTCAAAGAAAAAATGCACATTGTATGTGTGGCTTATTCCAACATGACATAAAGTGCTACTAAAACCCCATGTGAATGATTTTGCAATTAATCATTGTTCAGAACCTCTCAGAAATAGGGGTTATGTTAATGACAGACCCTTAAAACTTCATGTATTACAACCATACAGCATAATTTGAAGTATGCAACTTAGTAACTTAGATTAGTATGCAAAGAAAAAAAGCACATGTGCACAAATTTTCAAATGAAACATGACATGTACTAGCCAAAATGGCTTTATAATTTCTAACATAAAAAAATAACCATTAATTTAAACAAATGAAATGATATCCTAAAGAACTACGTTGTTAATAATATATTTATTAGAGCTATAGGCTATCACTGACATATATTGTTTTCTATGTATCATGACTGCTTGTATCATGATCAGCAAGTAGAAACAAATTCCAAATATTACAGTCTTGGATAAACTAGGAAAAAATAGGAAGGCCAACAAAGATGTCTGAAAAGTCAAATGCAGTAACTAAACAACACAGTTTTAGAACCCAACAGTCAATCAGAAAAAAAACAAAGTCAAAATACAGACTTGCAGAATTGACACCCGTAAACTCTGAACCACATTTGAAAATGTAAAGCCAAAATGAATCTTATACATACATATCTACTGTATTCAAATGAGGCAGAAACGCTCACATTGACAAGTGTAACATCCTGAGAGACTGTAAACCATCTTGACGCTACACTCACTGACTTGTTTACACAAAATGAAAAATATTTTGAGCCCACCACTTTATTGGCTTGCACACTAAAACTTCATTTGCTTAAGAAAAGGCAAGCAGTTAAAGAGTTTCTTGTCAACCAAATGGTCAGAGTTCACTGTGCATGAGTGATAAACTGATATAACCGAGTCAAGGCTGACAAAGCACAGAGTTCTCCAAGGTGAAGTCATAATGAAAGTTAACTAGCTTGTCATTGATGTCATGAGGCAAGGCGATATCTGGAACAAGGGGTAGGCCTGTGTGCATGGCCAAGATATGTGGTGCTAAAGTGAAGGGTATATCTCCTAGAAGTTCAGGCAGGGCAGGGTTGACATCTGCATTATGTGTTTCTGAGGACATCTTGGCTGGTGTGGGTTGGAGGGTAGCTTGAAACATCCCTGTGGTTTCTCTGTTCCCAGCGCTAGATGACTAAATAAAAAGAAAGAAGAGGATCCACATTGAAAACTGAGAACCTAAACCAGATTTGTTAAAAAGCAGCGCTATAATTACACTCAGAGTGCTGATATCTTGCAGCCTGTGTGACTTCACTATTGTATCATTTACCAAAATGCCACTGTGAAAATGGTTATTACTTATTACTCCTGAACAATTTTAGTCTCTCCTTGTTATAATCATCAAGATCAGATAATATGTTATGTGAGATATCAGTGTCTATAATTCAGTGATCCACTAGACTGACTGCATAAACAAGTCAATTATTTTTGTAATCTATGAAATCTGACTCTTACTAACACCACTTAAAAGACCAACGCCTACAGTTAATAAATAAACAAAATTTTCACAGTTTTGGAAGAAAATGTGAGGTGCAAATGTGAGAGGCTTGTCAGTTCAAAAGCTGCCACAATGCTAGGGTGTGTCGGGTGGTTGCTTAGAAGTCCAATACAAACAGGATAAACTTCATGTCTCTATAACATTCTAGTCAGTAGATATGACTCAGGCTATTTGTGTTTAAAATCAACAATATGTCATCTGTGTTATCTAAAGTTCAGGCATTCTTGATTAATTTACTGATTTTGACAGAGCCATGTTTTCCATGTCATTGTCTTACTGTGGAATATTGGAAATGCCTAGTTCTGTTGTTTTCACAGTATATAAAACAACATTTATTTGTGTTAATAGGGTAGTGGTGGTAAAACAGTTTACAGTAAACAGATCTCTGAGAAAGACAACAAAGCATATAAAGGGCTTTGTCATTCCTCTGCATGCAATTAAGGTCAACTATGAAAATAAATGCAGAAAAGATGCTGTGGAAAATGTTTATTTTTCTGTAATTTAAAAGGCAAAGCATTGGGCAGGTAAACAGAATCACATCATTGTGGTTGGGATGGTTTTACTGTTGCCTTTCCTGTTTGTCCCACATACGTTCCATACGTCAGGCAGACAAGAGCAAACTATTAATCCCTGTTCTTTACTGTAACATGAGACTGGTACAGTATATAGGGGGTAATGTAATTAACCTAAAGAACTGACGTGATCAGGAGAGAAACCCTGAGCTCTGGAACTTCTTAAAGAGGTTCAGTTATGTTTTAATCTGGTGCTCTGGTACTCATCTGAAGGCATTTTAGTTTATAGTTACATTTATTCACTTAGCAAGCCCTTTTACCCAACTGACAAAGCAACTAACATTTTGCCATAAGAGCCAATAAGCATTTAGAGCGTTTAGAATATTTATTTATCACTTCTGCTAAAGATCTGTTCTACAGATGACATGTCATATGGGTCATATGGGTTCTGAAAGACATGACGGCGAGTAAATGATAAGTTTAATTTCTGGGTGCACTATTCATTTAAACATATTTGTGCATTGGCAATAGATAAAAGAGGTTTCTGGATGGCAGCTGTCATAAATGTTAGCTTTATGATGCTTATATTGCACAGTTTGTGTTTGGTCACAGAGGTGCAGCTTCGATTTTGTGGTCATTTCCTAAGCTGTGCTTTTTTGCCATTTCACAGCCACCCTGTGAAGTGTTGTTCTGTTCCTGTCAATGTTCTGCAGCTGCTGATCTTTGCATTTCTTTGGCATATGGTGTCAATTCATGAAACCAATGCAGCTTTGAAATTTGTCCATGCATGCAATGTCAAGATTTTGAGATTGTTCCCCTTGACCCATTATTGCATGCTACAGTTGGAGTGATACCCCTAATGTCACACTAATCCTCCATTTGTGATTGATTAATTTATTTACTTCAAAGTTTCTATTTATATGTTTTTTATATTATTGTTATTGTTATGTTATTATGTTTGTTCCCCCACCTTGTACATGTATATTGTAAACTTTCCCACACAAGTAACTCCAATAACTTACTCCAGCAGTAAAAAAAGCAAAAAGCAAGGGTGTGACTGAGCCTCTGTTATTAGCCATATGGCTCCAGGCAGTGCTGTGGAACAGATTGGTGAATGGCAGTACCGCGTGTTGAACAGTTCAGTCCTACCACCTGTCACACACGAAGCAGTGTGAGGAGCTGCTCGGCCAGCTCAAGGGCTCATTCTCTGTCCTCAGTGCTGTTGTGTATCCAGCACACAGCATATGGAAATCATGCCAATCTGCTGATATAGACTAACTGTAATAGCAACTAATCTGATTAATTTCTAATTACTTTCAGAATGAACACAGCATGCTGTAGAGTCCATGTCTACTGATGCTTAATGCTTTATATATGAAGTAATTATATGATGCAGTATGCATATTCCATGTTGCAATTTTCCTAAACAAGTGTGAGTGGTGCTGCCCATTTAAAGTTTTCAACTGTTGTGTGGTTGCCAGGGTGTTGCTATGATGTTCTGACAGTTTATTAGCACATTTCTATGCAATTTTTAGGGTGATCTGGGTGGCTTACTGGTCAAACAAATCCACCCACAAGTCTATGGGATTTTTTTGCATTATTTTTACCAGGTGAAAACTGTACATCTTATCACTTACAAAAGTAATAGCACACTTGTCCTAAACACAAAGCACAATGAGATCATTTATTCTCTTTAGTCTGTATGTTTGTAGCAGAAAATGGTACAGGACAATGTGTTTGCCAAAGTTTAATACTCTGACCCAAAATATGATGTATAGCAATATTGGATATAATATATTAATGCTTATTTCTTTAAACATTTCTTCAAACACAGAGACAGTTATCAAAATAGCATCCTGTGTTATCAGAATATTTGTGAACAAATCTACAAGTGTATGACAGAACTATCAACATTCAAAGTCGGTTGTACTAACTTCCTGGTTGAAGCAACAATTGATTGAAGGCTTTTTAGGTAGACTTTATGAACAGAACCTCACCTGAGATGGCTGTACAATTACATTTGTTGCCGGCTGCACAATGTTCATGGTCTGCATTTTCTGTCGCCGATCCTCCATAGTTTCACCTTAAAAGCCAAAAAAAGAACAAATAGTTTAAAAATCAATGTGAAGAGAAACTCATCTTTTTACCACATAGTAAATGTGTGGTGCTCCAACAGCTAATTATCATCGCAACAAAAGCAACTGATTTTTACTATGAGGACAATAATGTGGATTATGTATATTTTACAAGTAATTGATTATGGCAAATTAGATTTACTAAGTACTTACAGGCACCATGAACGCTGTTTCTTGACACATAACTGCAACAACTTGGAATCATTACAAAGACCTACAATCTAAATGAGGTTAAACTATCCCATATGATAAATCCTCCTGCAGCTGTCATCTGGCAGATAACTGAGAATTTTGCTTCAGAGCTTGAGTGTTGTTTTCCGCAGCAGTATTGTTGTAGATACCTTCTCTCACAGATGGTGTATTTCCTATTTGATAAGTGAACTCAGCCTCTGTTGCTCCTGAGCATCACAGCTGAATCTCTTGGTTTCCACAGAGCCCCTGAGCATCTCCTCGCCTCTGGGGCCTTCAAACGCACACAGGAGCTCCTCCCTGTTATTACCAGAGTTCATTGCTTTTGATCTCCTCACAACACCTCTCAGCAAATCACTTTCTTTGACATGGTGTCCAGTCATTGTATACTGAGAATTAAAGCTCTATGTAATAAAATAAAGCTCTGATTAAAGCTATTAAAACCCTTGATACATTTTTGTTGCACCGTATGCCTTATATCTAAAATTTAAGATCATCAAGACTTAACCTAAGACTATTTAAAATAACCATAATACTTATATACGTAGTATAATACATACTACAAACAAAACTTTCCAAAACCACAAGCTCCAATCTGATTGGCTGGCCATTTCAGTCAGATTGCTACAATGGATGCTTCCAAGGAAACATTGCCCCACCCATGCGGAGGGGTGCAAGTTCTAATTTGGCTCACAGTTTTCCATTTCTGATTGTCTGCTAGCCCAACAGTGACTTTACATCTGTTAAAACAGTTGAGCTCTGTAAAAAAATAGATTACAAAAAAAAGGATAACGTCAATTGTATATTTCTGAGTAAACCAAATACGATACTTGTTTGATGATTGTTTGAGTTCTGTAAAATAATCACTACTTATTGCATTAGGACAGAAAATTATACCACAAAGACCAAACAAATGTTCCAGTAATTTCTTCAGTGTTGTCTCTACAGGATTTGCTGGCAATCGCTGTAACATTATTTGAATGAGCCACTAGTTTGTTGCCTGTCTGTCTTTTATTGTGGGATCACTGACTTCAGAATTATGCACCCCAAAATATCACCATAAATAAACCAACTGTGTTTAGTGGTCATATAGTTCCTTCTGATGTAAAGTTTAATCCAAAGACTGACAGAAAGCCTCTGAAAAAAGTTACTGAGATACTCATTTTATTCTTGCAATAAACTGTAAATCTACCTAGCCTTAAATTATAAATGGTCAAAGCAAAGTAAACAAACAATAAGAAATGTTCATTGCCTGAGAGAAGCGGATCTGTGGTAGAGATAAATAATGCAATGTAAAGTAAGCCTATTCTCCCCTATGTGCTGTCAGCATAATCAACACTGTGTTGACACTCAAACTGAACTTCAAAAACCCACGTGCATCTCGTGCATCTCTATCTGGTGTGCTGGAGTTGATCTTCCTCCAATCAACAGACAAACATAAAAAACACATACAGCGATGAGGATAATCCCCACGCAGTGAAGCAGGTTACGCAGTGGAGCTAAATTATTAGTATTTCAAATACAAAGAAGAATTTTCGCTCTTTTCCCATATGTGCCTCAATACACTACTGTCAGGCTGAGAAACTCGTATCATCATCATCCTAATCCAGTGCAATGGCAATGCAGTCCAAGGGTCAGTCTTGGGTCCTAACTCGATCTACATTTCTCCTTGTATCAGCAGCATGCAGAGCACTTGAAGACTGGGTCACATGAAGCAAGCTGCACTCTGAACCGTTTTAATTACACAATGTTACATCACGTACCGTTTGTGTTCCAGTTCCTAAGTGTGCTGCTTAAGTCCATGACTATGAGTGAGTTGGAGCCCGAACCTTGAAAAAATTTGTACGGACATTGTATGCTGATGATTTAGGTTAACTGAAGCCCAGAAATGCTGGAAAATAAACTACAGAAATGATCTACTTCTTAGGAACAGTCAAGCTTTAGAGGTAATGCTTACATTACAGTCTGTCCTGCAAAACTATGGCCATACCAAGAAGAAAGACGTCTTCTTGTAGAAAACACAGGAGTGGGAAAAAAGCAACAGATAATGCTGTTGCTGAATAGAGTTGAAATAGCAAACGAGAGCTGAAATCTCAAAATGGACACAGCTGGTCATGACGTCATCAATGTATTATATTATTATGGTTTTCTCCCCCAGTCGAGTCACAGCAAGAAAACCAGCCCAAAGTCAGGATGATATCAAAACTGAACCTCAAAAAAATGTTGAGGTTATTCAAAAAAATGTATCCTTTGTAATCTTTTATCAAAATAATGTAATAAGTATTTTACCTTGCTTAGCTTCTAAGAATGTCATGTAGGCCATGCAGGCTATTGGTTACTGTTAACCAATTACTGTTAACCAACAGCCAAGCAATCCAGACATTTTTTAAGCCACTATTGTTGCTAATGCAGTTAAATATTTTTAAAATTGCCAATAATTAATAATGTAATTTAGTTCCAGTTAATGTTAATATAACGAAAGTTATATGCAATATTAGAAAAAAATTAGATAATAATCATTTTAAAAAAGCATCATTTTTACCAGGGGGCAACTTGAATGTCCTTTTCAGAAAGCTTTATTAAAAGTGTGTGCAGGCCAGACACTAGTCCTCCACAATCCACTGCAAGCGCACATCATGTCTTCTACGGAACACCCTGTTTTTACAATCCAATCAATTTAGGATGGATATAACATTCTTATTGGGTATCCTTTTTACCCTAAAATGTCACATAATAAAAAAGTTCTGTTTGGTTATGTTGACGTTGAAGTTAATTTTCCAGGAAACTCAGCACAATCCTGGTTCAGTGATTTCCCCTGACACTGGACTGAAGGACAGATGCCCATCTTTGCCAAAATTAACCATGTATAATGCTAGATTTTGACCTACCAAGGAAGGGTAATTTGTTGCCAATTTTCCTGAATGTATTTCCCTGAGAACGTCAACTGAATTCCTTCCGTTTTTTTGGTTTTTTTACAAAACCACAGAATAAGATAAGACTCATCGGCTTTTCTAACACCAAAACCATTCCTGACAACCCAACGTTCAGTTGGATAATATTGTCCAACTAATGTCCAGCTTGTTTAAATTAAAAGCAGTCATGACTCCTGATATGGTTGTCCCCCCTTCCTTTTCTTCTCTTAGTCCATATCCAAAACTTTCTCACAGCATGGTTAGCCTAAAATTGGAGGAGCCTTAGAGAATGGTTTGCCAAACATCCATCTATCCTCAAATATTTTGCAGTTATTTTCCATACTTTTTTTTGAGCTACACTGGCACGTGATATGTGCTATTTAAACCTGGCCCAAGTCTTAGGTCAACAAATCACACATTTTATAAAGGACAGGACCACTCTTTATATTTATATACCTATCTCCCCTTTTACCTACATTCCTTCTAATATTGTTATACTAGAGATACTGTATTTGCTCTTTTGAAAGACAAATCATATGACAACTTGGATCTCCCTGGCAAACAGGAAACACACAGCATGCTCCCAAACATGAGTTATAACCGCACTACAAAAAAAACATCAATCAGCTGCCATGTTCTGTGATCTAGCGCTGCCCACTGACTGTCTGTATCCACACTGTATCTACAGGAAATGAGTGTATTTCTACTCAAAAACACACTTGCACTGTTCTGATAAGGTTGTGGATCTGACTTTCACTCTGTGACACAAGACATGATATACAAACATCTGCTGAGATACAGTGACCAAACCCAGTTATTATGGAATGTAACCTAATGTATTTCTCTTGTCAAAAGTGTTTATTAGTTAAGTGCTAACTAAGTGTACTGACCAACAATGGCGGCCCAATTTGTCCTCTGCATGTATGTTGTTAGTGCACACACGTTGAAGCAGTGAATTGTAAATACCCACTGCATGATGATGCTTGCCCTCTTGTGGTGGTATAGCTGCAATAATGACTTATGACATATATAAAAAGTTTCGATTTTATATGACTGACAGACAGACAGAGAAGAAGTTGCTTTACATTTTTGTAAAATTCTAAGACCAACTTCTCTTTATTAAAGTCCCTATTTACTTTACTGACCTATTAAGACCAACTAAAAATGCTTGAAAACTATACGGTGTTTGGAAAATAAAACTAGGTCAATGGTTATCATGACTCACCAATGATGACAAATCCATCTGTTTCTCTCTCCGATGACTTTTTGGCTCCATCCTTCTTAAAACCGAAGAAACTGAACATTGTGCGTGTCTATAATGAAAGACTCAACACTGTAAAACACGTGATACGTTGCTTTGAAGCAGTAGTTCAAACTAAACTGTTACACGTTTTACTGCTTTACTTCGTGAATTCATGAATACAAAGGAGCTCATCTCACTACAGCTATGGGACTCTATGGGAATAAGAGGAAAGCCGTTTCTAAGCCGCCTTTCTTAGCCGTTTTTTCTTGACAGTTCGAGAGAAGTTAGCAAACGTTTATTTTATAACGTTCACAGGGTTTAATTCCAACTTCCGCATTTTTCATAAAAATTGAAAGAAGAGAAAGTGCTTGAGATGTGAGTTAAAGGCACATGCTCCCATACTTTAATTTAATCATAGGTCATTTGTTCTGTAATCAAACACGCTACTGAATTTTTGTTTACGAGTCCTTCTCGCCTCGTGCTCACTTGCTTTTTCGGCCCGTGTGGAAACCAAATCCAGAGATATTTTTGTGTCTACCTCTTAAATAAAAAAAATAAGAAAAATAATAATTTGTGATAAATAAATAATATATTGTGATAAATAATACTATTTCCTGCTATTTATATATGTGTGTGTATATATATATATATATGTGTGTGTGTGTGTGTGTGTGTGTGT
>JAZGTK010000536.1:0-64619 GCA_036877625.1 Ambastaia sidthimunki
ACACACTCACACACACTCACACACACTCACACACACTCACACACACTCACACACACTCACACACACACTCACACACTCACTATTATACAGCATTCATGGTTCTGGGGGACTAAATTGCTTCACATATTTTGCCCATAAGAAATCTAAGAATTGTGGTTCAGTGTGAATCTATGAATCTATTCATGAATCTAGTTTCTGAACAATCAATTAACAAATCTATTAGTACGTTTTAGGAAACAACCACCTCAAAATATTAATCATGACTTTATATTAAAACCAGTAAAAAACTAAACAAAAAATTCTAAACTTGTAACATTTCAATGGAATTTTAGGTACCACTTTTCAAAACTTTTGAATGTACAGTATAGGTTTAATTATTGCTTTTTAAAAAATTAAACAGTCTGCCATACCTTGAAGAACAAATGTCTTCTGTTCATTTTGAGTTAGGAAAATAAAAAAATTCAATTTACAGAGCCATTAGACTAATTCAAACAGATAACTCATGAGTTTAAGACCAATTTGTGAGTCTCTTTGACAATTCATTTAAAAGATTCAGTTCATAAGGGTGAACAATTGGTATGTTGTCTATTTATTGTCTTTGTTTTGTTCTGGGGCTCCCAGTCCCTCATCAAATTCAATTCAATCTACAAACTCTCATCCCAGCTAAAGCCTCAACACAGCCACATTTATACAGTAATGCCAGAACAGGAAACAATGTCCGAGTATTTCAGAACTGACTTCTCAATTCCCAAAACTAGTTATAGATCTTTTAAATGGTTCAATCATTTTACACCCCAATTACTGAAACGTAAAAACACATGATCACTTTTCATAATAATAGTAATAAATAATAATTATTTAGTTGCTAATTTACATGAACTCAAATAATGCCACATCCTTCCAAACAGGTTGTGCTGTAAGCTCTACTTCTTATTTCTGCCCAGCCATGCAAAACAGGAGCAGATACAGTATGTCAAGATGAACCCAAGTGGGGTTTTGAGACAGCTCAGGAGAACGGAGCTCTTGGCTTGGACCAGCCAGGGTTTTTTTCCACAGAATCATCCTTGTGAATGAAATGGATGATGCAAGTGGTGGATTTAGGACGCTGTGAACTCGGAGAAGTGTGATTTCCTTTTCCTGGCTGCAGAGCCAGCAGAGAAGAGAGACGGGTAATCCTGGCTCAGGATGGCGGAGTTGGACCAGGATGAAAGAAGAGACCTCAGCTGAGAAGAGAGAAGGAATTAGACTTTACCACAGGGGGGCTCCTGGATCATGCCGGCCGGAGAACGCAAAGTGAAGAAAACCTCTGTCATGGGAGCGAGTGATATGAGAAGAAGTGTTGAGAAAAAGCTGACATAATCTTTCTTGGATGTTCAGGAAGGCTTGGATGTTCACGAACCCCATGGTGATTCCCAAAGCTTCCTGAATCATCCTCTTTTCGTCTTGGTATTCACTGATAAAAGTAGACATGAACTATTTCAAATGCAACATTTATTATAGACGAATTCAGTAGACCTTCAAAAAGTCAATGTGATAGGGCTAAAAAGCAGTCAAGGAGATTTTAAACTTCTAAAAAGTCAAATACAATCTCTCAGTATGCATGTAATCTGATTTGTCCAAGCAGGACATGCTTTTGGATCAACAATCCTATCAAACAATCACAACCCTAACCCTGAAATCTGATTGGACGATAAGGCCCACATCTCCTTCCTATCATGTATCAACTCTCATTGTTAGTGCAGTCAGTTTTTACAGAGTGTATTTCTCTCTGATGCGAGCGTGAGCTACAGTTCTAAAAGGACTATAGCAGGGGATTGTTCTGTTGTCAGAAACATCTGTGCTGAAAGCAGCATCAATTTCCACAATAATGACTCAATGTCATTTGTTGTTTTTTATTTCTTTGATTAAAGCATTTGTTCTAGACAAGTCTTACTTGATGGCACATTTATTGTGTGCTGTATAATTTGTGGGCGCAGAGAAGTTTGATGGACTGCGAGTGATAACAACACCTGCTGGATGGGATGACCAGCTGTGAGAGAAGAGTCACCAAATAAAGCTGATCACCAAAACCAGTAAAACTTTCATACTGAATTAGATTACAGCTAAAGAAACTGTCTCTCATAATCTCCTCTAATATAAAGAGCAGCATACTGTATCACAACATCAACAGACTGGTGAGAAGTTAAACACAGCAGCCCTGCCATCGATTACCACAGAACCTGATTTAGCACTGCAGCAACTGATCAATAAATATTGATAATGAAAATCATTGACAATGAATTTCATTATTGATTAGCTGAATAGGTCCAGTGAGGCTTGGAGAACCTGTCAGTGATGTCACCTTAGAGTTGTGGAAAACACATTTGAGAAAAGACGTTTGAGAAATGGTGAATAGAGAGACCACTGAGTGGCTGAAAAAACGCAGGAAAACATCCTAAAGCCTTACATTTGCGAGCTTACATATTTCTTTATGACTGGCTGAAAGATATTCTGACCCAGCTGAAATGAATTGGTTTGATTGTTTCGTATTGGACCTGTCTGTTGTGCATTTAGTTAATACAGTGCTCTCCTGTACTTTTATGAATTAATAAAACAATTAAATTTGGTAATATATTGTTACTCATTTTTTGGTGCACATATGCAAAATCGTTACAGAAATGTAGTGAATAAAGGTGAATAAACTTCTGTTAAGTGTCACAGACAGTATTTCTGTGGTGGAGTTTGGTAATCTGTGGCATGCTGTCGATATGAAGACAACTGCACCATGAATCAGGATAAACAGCATGAGATGATATTGAATCCAGGGTTTGAGGGGTAAAGAAGCGTCCTGCTGGTATTTTAACTGATAAATTGCTGACAATTGGTACTATTAACTTGTGTCAGCCATCTCATATTGAACCATGAAGGGCAGCATTATCTTTCCCCCCTGATGGAAGGTTTGTTTCATTACTTTTATGTGTTCGATGTTTTCTTGCCCTGAGGTGTATTCTAGGTAATTGGGTGTATATTGTACTCCATCTTCCCCTTGAGTTCTGCACCCTAAACTTTTACATTATGAAAGTCCCTCATAACTTTTGCGAACTTGGGTTTAGAATTAGATTAAAACTGATTAAACCAGACTGAGAATAAATTAAAATAGCATTATGCAAATATTTAATCAAACCCACCATTTTGTTCCCTGTGATTGGCAGCGCACACTGGTCAACGTTCTGAAAAAAACAACCAAGATGCACCAGACACCATGTGTGCGGTCTGCTGCAGGAGGCACAGTCCACTGCTCTGGGCTACAGAGCCCTGCGGTTATGAAGCAACCTTCAGCCCTGTAGACCCCCGACTGTCTGCAGGTATCAGCTCTGTAATGAGTCTATAGCCAGAGGGGCTAGTGAAACGTGAGGAGAAGAACGTTCTCAGGAACTGAGATGGGCCTCCAAACGCAGCTAGAGACGAGTTTTACATGCCACACAGAAGAACAGTCAGTGTAGAAGCTAAAGAAGATAAACTAGGCTGGAGAACTCCCTGTCTGATTGTTCTGCTTCCTGTAGTTTGCTCAGTAGTTGCATCATCACCATTCATCTATGATGAAAGGAGAAAAAAAACTCACCAAAATCACAAAAAGCAGAGGCAGAGTATTGAGCAGAGGCAAGATTATACAAACGTGTCTACGTTCACCCAAAAGGGTGAAATCAAAATGGTGGTGTGGTGTTTAGCCCGTGTATGTTAGCTCTGAAGCATATATGCCAGTGATGCATCTGATCGTTTACAATCTTTACTTTTAACAGATATACAGATGCTGCACTACAAAGCTTTTGTCCAATCAAATCACCATTACATTACACAACTACTTGTAGGGCAGTTGTGGTCTACTGGTTAAGGAGTCAGGCTTGTAATCAGTAGGTTGCTGGTTCGATTCCAGCGCTGGCAGGTTGCGACTGATGTGCCCTTGAGCAAGACACCCCCGATCGCTCCCCGGGTGCTGCAGTGATAGCTGCCCACTGCTCCAGTGTGTGTGTGTTCACTCCTCACGAAGGATGGGTTAAATGCAGAGCTCACATTTTAGTTATGGGTAACCATAACTGACAAATACATGTCACTTTACTTTACTTACATACACCATTTAATACGCCTTGCAGAAATTTTTTTCACAATAAAGTCAAAAATGATTGTTTAGCAGGATAACTTTCATTGTATAACACTGTTAATATGAACAATCCCCGGTGTTTCGCTAGCTCTCGTGGACCTGAACAGCTTGTGAGAATCATCACAGTGCCAGGTGGGGTTAGGTAACAACTGTGAAGTGAGGCAAAACTGGCAGTGCTGAACCCCTCCTACCCCCCCAAACCTTTTACTGTGTGCCAAATGTCCTGAGCATTGCCACAGGGTTGTCGCACTGGACCACAGCAAATGCGTGAAGACTAACTAGAAGGTGCTATATTTAGTTCTTTATGATAAGAAATATGACTAGAGAGAGGGGTGTTAGTAAGCTGGTTTCTTATCAGGCTGTAATAAATGTATTGCTTTAAAGTTACTCACAGATTAAAGTTTAAAATGAAGCTTTCTTAGGTTGATATCGCTGCTTCAAGAAAAGGACAGAACCGCGTTTTTGTCTATTCCCTTGCCCTTTTCCCACCATAATGAGGATAAAATGTTACTATGGCAACCCAACTACTCAGGTACAATTTATCTTTGTAAGGCCCAGTTCTAGCTAAGCACTGTGAAGGTTTCTGTACAAGGAAAGGGGGGAAATCAGATGCTTGACAGGAATAAAAGGAGGAAAGCTACATCTATGAGGCTTATATGGATGAAAACTCAATTAATTTGCCACTAATCACGTGCAGAAAACCATCAGCTTTTTTCTTGCATTACAAGAGAAATCTCGCTGCTCTCAGAGTTTGTGTTACTGAGCTGAAACAACTCATTTCAAATCCATCATTTATTTGTCTTCACTCTGCAGCTAAAGACCAGAAACTGATATTACATTCAAAAGAGTTATTTCTCAAAAGATACTGCAAAATGATCGCATGTTTACATATGTAAATATTTAAATGTCACTATTAATACACATTTGCTGTCATATTACGCAGTTTTTGTGTCGTATCTTCCTTTTTAACATCACCAGTCCCTCTTTTTTTGCTCTCATCCAGTCAGCTTGCTCCATTGTATGCAACGCCTACTTTTCTGCATAAAAATCATTCTTGGTGGACAAAATAGTCCCACCCTGCATTTGATCGTTTCCTTTATCTTTATCTAAACCTATTCTTTACTTGGAAATGCTTTCAATTACAGAAGTAAAACCGTTCAAAAAGCAACTTTCACGTTCAAAAGTTTTGTGCCCGAGTTCCATTTTTCAGTGATTACCTTAGATTCAGTCACAGCTGACAGTACAGTATCCAGCCGTCCTCCTCTGATTTGTGACTTGTGACAGGAGCAGATAAATAATGAAGCATGTTTGATATGGTGCCACTGAACCCTTCTCAGTCCTTCCTCTGGATCTGCTGCACACACAGGTCAGCTTGTCGGAATATGTTATTGTAATTTGAGTTAAGCTCAGAGCCAAGGGAAAGGAGGTCTGCTACCTCTCCAGAGAATTACTGGAACTCCTTGGATAGCTGAAGGCCACAAAAGAGCAGTGCGGATGGAGTGAAGAAACATCCAGAGAGTGTATATGGTTCATGTCAGGTAACCTCTGAGGTTCCTCTGGCCTCATACCTCTGCAGGAATGTCTGGTCTCCAGACAAGACTCAAGACTAACAAGCAATAAAGCAAACAAACACCAAACAAAGAAGTTGTAACAGGACTGTTCTAACAATACTTCTAGAAGAAGAAAATATTGTTAAAAGAACAGATTTTTAAACATCCAGCTATATTATTGTGAAGACTGACATATTTAAGTTGAAAATGTTAAACACTAATAAACAATCAATTTGCTAGCCGGCTAATTAGCTCACTAAAACACATCATTAAATATAATACAGAAAGATTAATTAGACATCCACAATATAAACATTATAATTGATGTAAATATTGTTACTGTAACATTCTAATGCAATATCCAATAACAAAACACCTCTAAATAGTGTCTCGCACAAGAAAAAACACAACCACACAGAAGAATTCACAATTTTTAAATGCAGCTACAACAGTTCCTCACTATACTTATATGCTAGTTATTTTTAGAGGTTTCACATTGTAGATTAAGCTGACAAATCCTGTTTGATGCTTCTATAAAATTTGTTGTTGAAATCTGATGTTGTTTCGTCTTGTTTTGCACTTAATTGTCAACTACAACAGCATTTTTGCTTGGTCAAAGTAAAATGGATGTAAATGAAAAATGACAAAATATTTCCAACACTTAAATGATGTTTTTGTCAAATAAAACATCTAGTACAATGTAATTTTGCAATTTAAATTATTTAATCTAAAATGTATGGATGGATTTTGCACGCTGAAGATACCAGCCAAAATATCTGCCTCCTGAAAATGCTGTTATTTTGTGCAGTTGTGCTTTTGTTGTCAGTGTTACAAATGTTTCTTCTACACTTCAGTCCTGCAGTTGGAGCCACTGAGGCTGTCTCTGTAAAATAAGCATCAGTTCAGTGGTAGAGCTCTCAAACCATAGAATTAATTATGGTTTATTTTGGAGAGCTGTGCTAATGAGAGCTGCCAACTGGAGCCACAGAAGTTGCTACAGATATTTAACTCTCTTTTTGTCTTCCGAGTTCACAGAAATCTGAAAATATATGCACAAAACCTGCCTGTTCAAATACATGCTGTGAGTTGTTCATAACTTATTATGCAGTGTGGGTTAGCTGAGGCTACGTGCTGAATATGTATCACCAGGCCCCTTTACCTCAGGAGCTCCAAACCTTCAGAGCTTCAGGCGTCTGAGAAACAGTTGGAGAGTTTCACAGCAGCCATTTTGCAGCAAGAATGCTTCCCACACATTAGTTTAATTTGTTTACCAGCCTTTTCCCACATGAAGGCATTTAGCACCACACTAGCATTTAGCACCGTGAATGTGAATAACAGAGAGAGAGAGAATGATCCAAACCCAGCTTCACACAAACCTAATTTACATACTTGTCATCATCAGTACAGTACACACTCAGTACACTATTCATCAAGGCCCCATTAAAGTATGAAATAAGCCATTGAGGTGATTTTGGGACATACAGCAATGTCATAAATTGGATCTTATACCATACACACTGAACTCACTGAGTTCAATCAAATGTCCTCAAAAACGAGAACATCTCTCCAACTCATAACATCCATCTGTGATGTCTCGAGAACTCGTCCACTTTGCACTCTCTCC
Organism: Ambastaia sidthimunki; assembly: GCA_036877625.1. NCBI lineage: Eukaryota > Metazoa > Chordata > Actinopteri > Cypriniformes > Botiidae > Ambastaia > Ambastaia sidthimunki. The sequence goes on from JAZGTK010000536.1 coordinate 7,313, forward strand.
ACAATCAGAATGATAAACAAGATTCATTGATAAGAAACATGATTCTAAATGTTACATAATTCATCTTAGAAAAACTTTTTCAGTCCTGGATGCTGATTGGTCCAATCCAGGGGTGTGATATATTCACAGCTATGACAAGAAACACTTGTTTCACTACAACACTAAGCAGCACTTACTGTGGATTTCTGCAAGTCAGGCACTATAATTTTTTAGCAGGAAAGAACTATTTGAAAAAAGCAATAAGGAGCACAGAAGTCAAGACTGTGCTACACTGTAAAAACAGGCACTCTACAGTACGACAAGATTGAGCTGTAATTATTGCCTCTCCTGCCTTATTGCTTAATTTTAGTGAACATGGTACGATGACATGTGATAACACTGAACAATTCAACACTGCTTGGAGACAAATGGAAAAGAGGGAAAGGGGAATATTACCTGTTCTAATTATTTTTTTCCCAAAATCTATACCTCTGAGCTCAGAGCTGAGCAGCGCCTGCGGTTCTCCTGAAAGTCAGAAGCACATGCTAAGTGATCATTTCTCCAGCAGAAACTCATAAATGAGTGAGGTTGCTTCAGTAATGCCTTTTATTGAGCGCTGTTGGCGTTCACACTGAAGTTTTATCTATTATCCAGTGGGCGAAAGAGAAATACATACCAACCTAAACTTACAAAAGTCCCAGAACTTAACAGTTCATCCAAGCTGGAAAGCTTTATAAAGACATGATTCATTATAACACAGTGAAGATCCTGATGTTCAGTCACAGAATGTGTTTTATGAGATACTGCCTGAGAACTTTCAGTGCAGATTTTAAGACAACATCACCCACCGTCAGAACTCAAGGTATCCATCATCTCAGTCATTCTGCCGTGATGCTAGCTGCTTCATTACTGCACAATATCAACCTTTATATCCAGAGGTATGAATTTTGTATGACGGGGCCCTGCTCTATACTGTAACAGATAAATGCCTGCAATGCTTGAAAAATCTATCAGGCTGAAAACAAACCTTCGCTTGATTTTGTTTTTAAAGTTGTCTGCATGGCATGTGGCCCTGTTTGATCTTTGGCATTCATCTGAGTTAACCTGCAGCCAGCTGGTTTTTCGGGCATGTGGGTGGAGAGGAGAGCACCACACAGACTCGCACAATTCACTTTTCTTGTCTGGCATCATGCATTTACCTTCTGATCACACAAAGCAAAAGCAAAGCTTCTGTAACACCTGCTGTGGTCTCTATAGATGAAAGCTGCGCTTTGTTTTGGAACTGAATTCAGACAGTACAATAACATCTGGATCATAAGCCTTATTTTTCTGAGCTTAAGTTAAATGGATTCTGAATTTTGCAAGTCATTATTATCCAAATCATTATTTTGCAAGTCTTCTTTATATATAAGCTCTGCAGTGTTGACCAGGTTCTTGTACAGGTTCTTGTACAGATTTTGCTGAAAGAGTGTCTATGGAAAATGATGAAAGGACTCTGAAGGTGTGACAAGGCCACTTTCAAAGAGTCTGGATCTTCCGTTCCTACTCTCTAATTTTCTCATTAATTTTAGTGTTCTTTACACTATTTTAGATAATATTTGCTAATTTTACATATTAAAATGTATAGCTCCACATTTAACTGTACACAAAAACTGCACCATTAAGTGATGAGTTCTGAGTCTACACGGTCTCCTAAACACACAATAATCAAGTAGAAAAAAAAACGTTAATTGGATTTACAATAAGCCAAAACTTTTTTTTTTTACATGGGTACACAGTTTGGGTAGCACTGCTCCTATAAGCCCCGCTTTTCCTGAAAGTGGTATGTCTACTTGAAAGTTGTTTCAAGAATGAAAAGACTTCTTTCAACAATCAGACTATATCAGACGGCTCCTATGATGTCTGCTGGAAGTGGCTGCCATTATGTCTGATGATTGTGCAGTCGCTTCAGTTTGACAGCACATATGAAAGCGGAGCATCAACATCCAGCTCTCAAGTGCTCGGTCATCAGGAAACTTCTTCATGAGTCACTTCTGGTAGGAAAGTGTCAGCTGAAAACAGAAATATACATGTAAACTTAGACTGAGGGCCTGCCAGCAGTGCAGTGTTTAGCAGTGACGAGAGACTCCCAGCATGGTACCAGATGAAAGAAAGATGTGGCCTAAAGCAACCGCTGAATCCTGGTTCTGCTGATTTCTACTGGGTCTCAACGGCTCACAACGTACGCTAAGTTTGTCCTGTAGGGCTCGGCAAGAATTCTGCAACAGTCAGTTAAAGCCCAGCAGATGTTTTGGCCGGGTGCCACACAAGCAGGCGAGAATCAGGACTCTGATGCGTGTTTGGGAAGAGGCCAATTTCAAGACAAACCTTTTAATTTATCTTCTTTTCTGGATATAGTTTCTGGCTGTAGAAATGCAGCAAAATGTGTTCCCTGTACACTTATTAGCATTTTGCAGGACTCGCATTTTACACTATGTTTTGTCTTCACGGTGCTGGTTTATAAGGACGTAAGGTGACACCAACTGATGCTGCTAAAATACATTCAAACCTCATAGTATCATGTTTTGTGTTTTAATCCTGTGCAAAACCTCCTTCCGTGTGAAACGATTCCCAAGAGCAAAAAACGTTTACTATATATAATACACTTCAAAAACATCAGGAGACTAGAAAACACACACAGCAGATAAAGTAACTTCATGTATATTACAACTAACATGCCTAACAAATGCCATGAGTTAGTATTAAAGTTTTGTGATTGTACGTTTTGTTACAGTTTTGTGATTGTTTGTAATTTATGTAAGTTAGTTTCAAGGCCATCAACATGGTAGTTGATTTGAGTTAAACTGGCCACACACCCACAGGATGTTGATTTGGAACAACAGGAAATGGAAAAACCACAAAAATATAAAGGCCCTGCCAATAAAATCATAAAATCTATCTATTAAATGTCATGAAATACAATATTAATCTATCTGTCTATCAAGCCTATGAAACCCTAAAACTTTAAGACACTTAACTTTATTTTTTGTTTTAAATTTTTTATTTTTTGTAACTAACTTTTTTTTAACAATTTAACCCTATCTAGTGTACTCATAAAAGATCCACAAAATCCACACAAGTATTCACACAATTTACAGTCTTAAATATTGGTGAATATGCCCTACACAGATTTTTGTCCAATCAAATGCTAATTAAAAAACTCCACATGCAGGCCACCAGCCAGACTCATGACTACAGCTACAGGTAAGATGTACTTGTATGAGTCCTCAGAAATGCATTATTATTTTTACAGTTAAACACTCACAATCATGCGAAACTCCTGTGCGGACGATGTTCTCTCCTATAAAAAGATGGGCTTATTGTCCATTTTTGTCTATGTGAGCAAGAAATCAAATCTCTTTGATGCCCAGCACAGCACATCTCTGATTATACTTGCAGTCCACTGCTCTCATGCTCATCACACAGAAACAGTTCATCACTGTATTAAAATCAGCAGCATCTAACCTGACCTTGCAGGTGATTAAAGGACAATATCATCATAAAAACATGACAAATCATTCATATAAAAAGTCTTTATATTAGGTTGTGTTCAGTATAGATACTACAGTATCTACAGTAAACAGTAAAGTAAACTAAAAAAAAGTCAAACAAAATACAACTAACTAAAGTAACTACACTGATGCTATTTAGAAATTTAGAAAGTTGTATTAGCGTGACAGGATTCAGCATTGAACACATGTACAAACACAAATGCCAGTCATACAACAAAACTACAGTCCTTCACTTTTAACTAAATGTGTTGCTGTAAGATTTCTGTGCAGTAACTGAACTTAATGTAACATCAAAACTCAAAAAAATTAAATTCAAGCCACTTTACCATCACATGCATGATTAATTAAATGCATCACATATCAACAATTTCTTTTATTTATTATGGGGCATGACTATTAAATTATTGTTTTAATAGTTTTTTTACGCATTGTTTTTTCTTAGTGCTACAGTATATTGTGCTCATTTCTTTCAGTACAAAGTAGTAAAAGAGTTAAAAGTATTATTTATCTCTCAGATCTGAGCTTCATTTAAGTTGCTGTTTCTCTACAGTGTTCACGAGCTTCACTGACAGCTACAGCTGGCTAGTCGCCCTCAACTTCATTAGCCTCATTAACAATACAGGGCCTAGTGATCGTCAACTATCTGTGTACAATTAAGAGAACGGCTTTGTCATAACTCATTTTTCCTTCCAAACCTCTTGAGAGGAATCACCAGAGAATGAATCGTGTCAGAACCGGAAGCCACAGGCCCAAAACACATCATGTGTGCAACTGTCAAAAGTGTCACTTGAGACTCTCTCTGTCAGCTGCAGAGAAAAAAGGTTTAATCACCTGGAGTTTAGCTGGTTACCCAATTTGGCCAAGCCGGTTAGGCTGGTCTGGTTTGGTGGGCTTAGTGCCTTTGTCAGCTGGTCAGTCTGGAGGACCAGCTAGCCGACCTTTGAAACTAGCTAAACACAGCTTAAACCAGCCAAACCACATTTGGCTGGTTTAAGCTGTTTTTTCAGCCAGCAGGGTTATTAACTGAAAGTTGTGTAAAACGCAGTCGTTGTTGCGTTTCTTTGATTCAAAGTACGAGTTTGTTAAACTGATCAAATGAGCAATTAGTTTCTCAAATGACGTTTCTTTTTGAAAGTTTTCAATCATTGTAAGTCAGATGCCTCTGCAAAATACCCACCACACGCCCTTTTTAATTGAAGCAAATGTTGTTTGATATGTTCTTAAAAAGTCTGTCGTCTTCACAAGACAGGTCATTTGCTTTCCCTGCTGTTGCGATGACTTTCTTAGGCGAGCCACCACTTCACGGAAGAAAGACGAGGCCTTTTAGCCTTGCCATCGCACGGTGCGATATATTCACAGGCCGACATATCAATAAACAGCTCCCTGAACTTGATAGATGACAACAAGATCTCTTGAGTTCTCTTGTGTGGCTGCATGCAGTCGTGTGGATTAAAACATTCATCAAATGAATGCTGGAGTGTCATAAGTGCCGGGAGAGCAGGACTTTGTTCTCTAGGGAAGAAACAGAGTAATAAGCAGCTAACTGTGAAGTTTACAGTCATTTGAGAACGAGTTGTCTAAGTTCTGAGGGATCCTTTTGATGGATTTCAGAAATCCAGGCATAAGATACTGCTCCATGGAAAACCCATTCTCTGCCTTTCCCCAGCATGAGCTGCCTCTGAACACAAACAGACCCCCATTGTTTATGTTTGTGGTCGATCAATACTAAGATTTCTCTTCCTGAATGTCAATACAGCAGCATACCAATTTGCTTCACATAATACCACACATCTGCTCTTAATGGCCGGACAGAACCGGATTAATTGTCATTTATTTATCAGTATATTGTTGTTACCATCAGTAAACTCTTCACTTTATTTATCTGCTGTCTTATGTCTGTTAGCAGCTTTCGAGTCTGGACAGAGCCCCACGAGTTCCCAAATCCTGCAGGAACTACAGCAGTTCCATAAACCTGATTACAAGTGTGTTTTACTTATTACTGTATATTCATGTAAGTGATTCTACAGAGAACACACACACACGCACGCACACACACGCGCACACACAATTGACTGCTGCATTATAAAAAGCAAAAAGTGATTAAAGTACAAAACACAGTGTGCAGTACTGCTTATAGATGTGTGATCACTTCTTATATAACAAACTATATGACATTCACTATATGATGAATCTACATGTGTCTCCTTCAGATTGTGGGTTTAGAACTGTGATGACACAAATATGCAAGAGTTCACATTACATTTACTCTCTCACTAGTTTCTCATACTGACACTTAAGAGTTTCTTTCACTATATCAATTAAACAAAAACAGTTTAGGGGGATTTCCTTTATATCACTAATCTGAAAGAGTCAAATTAAAGAGATAACTAACAAGTTCTCAGCACAGACACATGACTAGGATGGAAGTATGTATACGTTACAGTATAGAGTATGCAGCAGTATGATACGTAGTTGTCACATGACCTCAATGCCTGGCATGTTTAATCAAAGACAATATGAAGAGATCATTATAGCAGCTCAATCAAACGGTACATACAATATTAAATCATACCCGGCACTGCAACAAAGACAAAAGCTTTCTGATTCATGCACCGGTTTGTCAAACTTACAGTCAGTCAGATAATCAAAGACTCACAGTCATTCTGCACATATCCTGTGATCAACACTTTCTCTATGACCACACAGGGTTTGCCAAGACTAATAACATTCAATAAAGTTCCATCTTGGAGGTTTGAGGAAAACTGACCATCTCCAGAGTATGAAAATAATTACCCTACGGCAGGAAATGACCTCAGGTCACAGCAATATTCATAAGGCCTTCTGTTGTACATAACGCATGACCTGAATACATTAACACCACAAATATAAAACTGATTTCCTGCTCCCAAACCTCTGAGTGCTTGTGGAAAATTTCACTTTGATGGTATTGAAGGTTAGACTGTCTTCCACAAATTCTCTTTTGTTGATTTACCCCACGAATGTAAGAAACCATCCACAACAACTATTTGGAATAACTACAGTGATACACTGATACGGTCTGTCTGTGTTACTAGTTTCAGCAGGGACTGCACTATTCTCTTAGAAATGTGAAAAATGAACCAGCCAATCACATAGCAAAATTAACACAACCAATAGTGTTCATTTGGGGAGGGGCTATTTGTACATCTAACCAATGAAAAGTGAGTGATCAGGAAACCTGCTGACCAACTCAAACCAACTTTAGACTAATTTTTTCCCAGCAGGACAACAAGGCCCAGTCCAGTCCTCAATTTCAAAGATAGGAGAACCTTTCCAATCTGAATCAGTCGCCAACACTCTCTTCATTCTTTCCTGTACAGAACTTTCATTATCGCCGTGGTATAAGGGATCCCGTTGCCTCCTCTCGGTGTGAGTGGCTGTGTATAACGTTACGCAGGGTGATGCCGAAACAGAAGACTCGCCCTCACAGTTCACATCTTAAAACAGGGTCAGAAACGTCTGTTCATTTTCAAACAGCAAGCTAACTTCAAATAATTAGTCTCAAAGAACTGCCTCATGTGCTGTTTATCAGAAACTGCCAGATTGCACTTTTACACTACAGCAATCCATCAGTCATGGGCCGAACATTAATATTCAAAGCTTGTCACCAGCATGACACCAGACTACTTCATCCACGTTTGTCTCTCTGAATGCAGGGTGGCTCTCCAGCAGGCCCAGTGCATTATTTAATGTTCGCTCGCTTCCGGCCATTTAAGCCGTGGCTCGTTTGATCTTTTCTGTCTCTGTTATGTCACAGAGCATTTTTCTCTCCAGCTCATTTTGTTCACTATTAACAATGTATACGATACTGGCAATAACTCAAGCTAATGAACATCCCAAAAACTCCCTCTGCAATCTGGACAGCATTAAAGTGAGTCTTCTGGAAGTCTCTCTCATCGGCTTGCCCTCTCATGAGGCTGGATTACAAAGATTGAACTGAAGCATAAGTGTGAAGGTGGTTTAACCTCCTAAACTACTTCCAACACCTCACATAAAATACCACAGACATTTACAACCCTGTGTCTGGCTTAAGTGAATTTGCACTGAAATGGAGATGGTTTTAGACAAATAATTATCTTGCTTAAGGACAGGAATTATTTTATTTAGACAGAGAACTTTCAGGGGAACAAAATTTTATGAAAACATAACCAGAAAAAATACTTTTTTTCCTTTTAAAGATGAGACTGTACAGTACAAAATAAAATAAATACTACCGTGATAAATAAACAACAAATTATTATTTTGCATTTACAATAATTATTTTCATATTAAAAGTCAAAATGCCAAAAAAAAATGTAGGTTGCCTTTTTTATTTACTATATTACAATATTCAGTTTTCAGTATAAATATTTGTTATTTCTTTCTTTACATTTTAGGGTCAAATATGACTCATATGTTCAGACAAGTTTCATGAGATTTATGCTTTAGTTTTTGTTTTAACTTTTTTCTTCTCGTTTCTTCTTGTTTGTTATATATTTGCTGGCAACATTGGTTAAAAGATGGTTATTTTAAAATAAAAAGTAAATCTGATTACCGTGATAAAATCATGCACAAAATGTAAAAGATTTATAATTTCTATTAGTGTCACGATCCACCCCAGTAAATAAAATAAAGCTCTTTGGGCTTGACAATAATTTACACATTTAAGGGAATTTTTTCCATTTGTAGCAGATAAACATGTCCACTATTTTGCCTACCCAACTCCAACATATTTAACTGCTCGTCCTGCTCTGCAGTGAGTCAGAGTATTCAAAGCAGGTTTTTATATAACTGATAGTCTCTTCTGGCTCCTACACTGACGTCCTTATTAAATAAAAAGGAATGGTGGAGAGAGCAGGAGAAATCCCACCCCACCCCCTCCACATCATTCCTCTTCCAGCTGCGTTTTACTGCCAGTCCACCTGATCCAATCAGAAGCTAATGCCTTTTACCCTTGGCTGGCCTGTGGAGAAACGCACTTGTTTCAGGGCAATCTTTCACCGGGTGTCAGCACAATGTGCTAGAATGAATGGCCTGCATTTCAACGCTGGCTTCATGCTGAATTAGTCTCTGGTGAGATATCTTTGTTTGTTTGTTTATCTGTTTTTCACGCGTTTGCCACACAGCATGAAAAACGGATCTGCGGTGACGCGGTTCATTCTCATCTGATGAGCAATCTGTCGCTCCGCCATTAGCGCTTGAAACCGTGTCTGTATCCTGTGCTAACAACACATGACACTGCTCAGAGTTAAAGTATAAATCATTTGCTAACAACTAATGAAACATCTTCAGTGTACTTCCAGGAGAACGTATATTTAGCCACACATCAAGAACCCACAAATTAAAATTCACTCATTTAATCACCCTCTCGTTCTTCCAAACGCATAACATTTAGTTTCTTACAAAAAACACAAAAGAGGGTTTTGCTTGTCTTGTGACAAAGTCATGATGTCATATCACAAGAACCAATGAGATTTGAGTTGGGCTATGTATGCTTGAAATGACCAATGAATGGATCTAAAAGAGAGAATAAGGACTTAAATAAAGTCTGCTTTTCAATGTGACTGTATCGCTTGGATTAACTCAAATTATCTGGATACTTTTATGATCACATTCATGTCATTTTTGGTGCATAAGATTGTATAAATAAACTAATTGTATAAACAGCTAAAACATTCTTCCGATATATTATTTTCACAAAAGTAAATCATATGTATGATAGTTTATTTTGTGTAATTTCTTTATAGTCTAAAGGTCTTTGCATGAGATATGAAACCTGTACCGTATAAATAAAGTATGAAAGGACGTGGCATCTGCAAACAGTCATGCTGATCAGAACTAACTTTTCAGAGCCGCTTTTCATTTACTTTCAACCATCTGCTGTGTTTTTTTATTGAATGTGACATTTCACCTCAAGTTCACACAGGTGTCCTAGCTGACAAACCAGGTGAAGTTCATCACATTAACCATGACATGTCCCACTCACAGCCACACGGCCTTCAGAAACTTCTGAAGTCTTTATTTGTGACAGATTGTTTATTGCATTAATATTCAAAGACTAATTCACCCTGATCTGACAAACACCAACATACCAAGTTGTCAGTTGAATTTGGGAATGTTGAGAATCACAACTGTCAAGTTCACCCTGACCAGACCAACAGCAACAAACTTATCTAAACTTACCCACAGAAGCATTTATATTAAACATGTCAAAACCAACAACTGTGTCTTTAAATCTTACAACTATATTTGTTACATTTACACAAACTGCTAAACTAAACTAATACTTGTTTTTGTTCCTAGAAAAGTTAACTGGGTTCTCACTGTAACTCACTAAACTATAATTAATCTTGTTTTATAGTCCTGTATATGTCAGAAAAATCATAACATACTACACAAACATTTCATGACCCAAACAAACACAACTAACATGATGACAACCCTAACAAACAATTTTTAGCCTTAAAACCAAACAAACTTCCTGCTTCAAAAGCTTTTGTTAACTTTAAATTAAATGTCACTTGGTTTCATATTTTGAGTTCAATGACATTCAGACATTCATAAGAGAAACATAAGAAACATTCATAAGAAACACAAACATTACAAACAGTAACAATAGTTGCATAATGATGATTATCACAGAAAATACTTTTAACCCGTCATTTAGTAAAAAAGCAGAAATCACACATAGTATTAAAGTAATAAAAGTAAACGGGACTCATACATATATTACATACATTCGTCTATAATACACATCATTTTAAAAATATAAACTTTCAAATAACAGTTTAGATGAATGTCGTGTGAAATCGCTCACTTACTGTGTGAAGTTAAATCCATTAGTTTAGTTTAGTTGTGCAGGTGGATTTGAACCCGGTGGGTTTAACAGGTCGATCGAAGTACCGCGAGACGCGACGCGTCAGCGTTAAACGCGCTCTGGAGAGTCGCGTTACTTTGATGTCACATGCCAATTGGTCTGCGGCGCGACGCGAGCATAACTAATAGATCAACGCAATAACCAGCTAGTTAGCGCATGTCTAATACATGTGCATCATTTATTAGTACACAGAAGCGCACGCGACACAACAGATGCTGTTAGCGGGTATAAAACAAAGTCCCCCCGCCGCTGTTTGCACATTCCCTCGATGTACAATCTGATCGCATGTAACTGCTATTATCCCCCAAATAACTTCAGCATTACAGCTGCAATAACGCCTGTTTTAACCGGGCGAAGTTTCATGTAACAAATGTCACGGTTTGAAAATGAGTATTGGCTTGTTTTTGTTTGCTTTTAACCAGAAGCAGTACATTTAGTGACATTACCTTTATGTACTTGACCTTCTTAAAGCAACATTGTCCCCATGAGGTTTGTTATTTAATGTGCTGTTACCTGCTTTATTGAAATCAATCAAACACACATATTTTGTGCACATATGTTTTTGAGTCATGCATTTGCACGTTGAGTTAAGAATGTGCTAGACTTTAAAAGTCACATTCAAAATGTGTTAATTCTGGCATTTACAAAAGTTTTTGACCTGAGATTGGCAAGTAGGACAGAGAGATTACTTAAGCATTCGATATCAGTCTGGAACTGAAGAGCCCTAGACACCAAATAGCAGCTACATGTTTCGTTCCTCTTTTCTGGCTACTGCTTGCTGGGAGAAAGTCATCAAGGGAACTCATTTCATTTGTGAGTCTTTCTCTTTCCACCAGCACAGAGAGTCAGAGATCAGAGGCAATCAGGGTAAGAGCAGACACATCAAGAGCTTTAGTGCTCTGAGGCTGGAAACAGTAACTCAGTCCTGGTCAACTTCCTTGGAGAGGCTGCTTGTGTTCCTCTGCGCTCCACAGAGCCTTTAGTCACCAGCTAAATGGAGCATATCATAAAGACAGCAGCTGGCCAGCATATGAGATCTTTACATTGAGGTGGCTGCTGCTTGTACTGATGCTCACGGGCAGTGTGAGATATACAGCAGCTTTCAGACCTTCATAAAGAAACTCTTACAGTAAGTTGATATACGTATACATCATACATCAGTCACTATATCAGCGTGTTACTGCACATAGGTAAAACATTTAAATATAGTACGTTTAAGTACACTGTGATTGAATGATAGAGAATGAAATCAACTAATGGTTTGGTCATCAGGTCCATTTTAGCAGAAGATTTTAAAGATGCAAAAGTCTCCTGCTTAATCAAAAATAAAGAGAGTTTTGATGTAATATTCAGAATATGTTAATTTAATAGGAATGGAATAGGAGATCAGAATATATTGATGCGCTTGAAATATATCTGAAAATCATTTATTCCTTTCCACCAAGAAAATGATAACGCAAACCTCGGTCGATCTCAGTTTCAACAGGGTTAGTGCTGAAATTTCTCCTATACTTATTCAAAAAGCACTCTGGGAATTAACACGGAGTTCAAAACTACAGGAAACTGCCTCTTACTTTCAGTGCATTTAGGAGAACTTTCTGTACATGCTTAAAAAGGCACCATGGGAAACAATAGCGCCTTTCATTTGATTTCCTATGGGAGATTCATGAAGATTAATGATTTTATTTCCCATGCTCATATACCTCAGCCAGTCTCCATTTTTTATATGTTAATTTGATTTCCTCAACTCCTCTGGCTAGACAATGTCATTTAAAATGTGAACCTCTTGCAGGCGTTTATTCCGTTCAAACACAAGTCTTCTGTGCCCCCTGCTTGATATTACTCAACTAGATAACAGACAATTTAGCTGGTATTTATATCCCGCGATTCCAGGTTCCAGCAGACAATTCGTGGAAAAGAATAAAACAGATTTATGGAACAGGAAGTGAAGTAATTGAATGTTGGGTTTTTTAAGAAAGTCAGACATGAAGCCCTTCAGAGATGTTAAATGAGGCTCATGCACCATATTCAAAATAACTGCTGTGCAAATGTAGTAAAACTGGTAAATATGCAGGTGCAGTATTTCACAAACCTGTTTGAGAAACAATAACAGCTCACAGCACAATTCACTTTACAAATATACATGATATACTGCAACAAGCATTGTGTTGTGAAAGTGAAAACTTTAAATATGTTAGAGTAAACCAACTTATGACTACTTACCTTAAGAATAAAGTTGTGTATTTAATAAATGAAATGCATACAACTGTATAAATAAAGTAAAAAATGTTCCCTAATCCACATAATCCTATGTAACATAATCCTGTTACAACTTTATTTCTGAGATCTTAGATACTCGTAGGTGGCGTTTAAATTGTTTTGTTTGCAGTGTTGGAGTCATACTCCCAAACTCCTAATCTCTCCCTTTTACTTGTTTTTCCATCCTCACCCAACCTCTCTCTGTCTTTATGTGGTCAACTAAAAATGGGTTTAATAGCATGCAGCCGATGCTCAGCATGACTAACACACATCCATCACAGAAATGGCCCATCATCTATCCTCCATCAATGTCCTGGAGTTAGCCGGGCTCAGGTCAAGCCCTAATGCCACTGTGGCAGGCTGAGATAATAGCACAGCTGTGCATTTATAACCCACACAAACACACACGCTTCCTTGCTGGACATGATAGCCGTCTCCTGCTCAACCCCCCGTGGCGGTGCCAGACAACAGCAGATGCCACCCTGCAACAGGACCATTGCCCTTATTGTGTTAGGTTAGTGAAAAGGGGAAGCCAGTATAATGAGGGGCAGTGCAGTCTTGGCATCTTCTGTGTAGCTAAATGCCCTCTGGGTTGATGGGGGCCGGCTGCAAAGCTGTTCAGGGCCAGAAATGAATATTAATGTGTTTATAAAGATGGAAACTGTAAAATGGTTTGTCAAATACAGCTGGTTACAGTATTTTAAAGCATTTGGGGACATTAGTGCTTACTTTAATCAGTTGGTGAATGGTGTAGATGAGAACTTTACATAATAGCTTAATCAAACAAGTTTTTTTAAACATTTGTTTACCATAAAACCATCCTCATTTTGTTAACCCATTTACACACACATACACTAGGTAACACTTGAAAATAATATATATATATATGTATCTTACATTTATTCATTTGGCAGACGCTTTTATCCAAAGAATTCAAGGTATACATTTTTTTATCAATACTTTATTCCCTGGGATCGAACCCACAACCTTTGCCCTGCTAACGCAATGCTCCTCCAGTTGAGCTACAGGAAAACGGCCTTAGGTGTCTTGAAATGGTTTGTTTAATATTTATTTACACATCAGTCTTCCTGAAAAATTCCATCATGGACTGTGTGAAGATTCTTGTCATGTGTTTTGAGGAAAACATGAAAACATGCCAGATGGGTTTGAAACTACATGAGAGGGAGTAAAAAATCAATTGAAAACATTTTCCTAAAGTGCTGTTTGATTTATTCTCATAACTCAGTTTGTTAGTTTGGTTGCTGCTGCAGAAGGTGATGATAGCATCTCTGGAGCACAACACCTCTGAAGCTGCTTTCAGCTGCAGTCTGAAACTCTGACACACCACAACTCAAGATTTCCATTTTAGATTCTCCAGCTTGTTTCTTATTTCCATCTCCCAAATCTCTAAATCAATTCTCAGGTGTTCTGAGAGTGTGTCCTCTGCCTAGGGCCATGATGGACCTTCTGAATTCCTCAACCTCCACGCTGCTGCGCATTTGACCATCTTGTGAGTTTGCTCAGATCAAGTTTGCCCCAATTCTTAAAGGAGCAAAGCCACCCAGGTAGTTTGTAAAGCAGCATAACATCCACTCTGCCACTTAGCACTTGAGGGGCTGTTTGTTTGCCACTGTAACAAATGTAACACTTCATAAAACCATCACTCATATAATGGCAAACATTTACAGACATCAGCACACGGTCAGTACTGACACTTAATTAGATCAATTGAATAAGCGTTCAGTAGAAACGAGACTGAGAGAAACAGCATGTGCAGTGAAAGCAAGCGTCTGTGTGGCAAACATACATTCATACATGAGGAAAACAGATCAGAGCTGCTGGAGAGTGACTGTCCAACAGTGAAGAACTTCATCTTCTGTTCATCTGATTCACAGTTTCAGGCTTGTGTTCTTTCTTAAATTGGGGTCACAGATCGGATTTAACTTTATCACCCACAGTATGTAGTGAAACTTCTCAAACAGCAAAAGATTTAGTGAAAGTAAAAAGTATTTTGCCTAATTTAGTATTTTTAATACTATAAATTAATGCCATTATATATAACAAGCAATCCAACGTTTAAAAGAAGGCATTTATTGCTAAGGAATGTAGCATAACAATTTTCACAAAAAGATGTTTGTAAGTTTCAATTCATTAAAGTATGTCATAAACGGACAAAATTAAGAAAATGGTTTTGTGTCAGTTTTTCCACTATGGCTGGCTTCAAAATACAATAAATCATAAATATGACTGACAGAAATAATGCAGGTTTTGCATATGTATCAGCACGACCACTAAAATGACCATGAAACCAAAAAAAGTAATCACAAAAATGACTCTGAATAAATGTGATTTTAGTTCAAGAAAAAGCTCTGACATCGTTTGCTTGCAAATGACTCTTGCATTGATTTTGGGTTTTCTTATGCAATGATGGTCATACATTTACATTTTGGGAGCAAAATTCTCTTTTTGGCCACTGAATGTTCAATTCCCTTGAGCCTCTCTCCATATATAACGAAACTTGAAAAGCAATCATGTAGAATAATGCAGAAATCACATGTATGTAAGGCTGCACATTACTGAACTGCCATTTACTCATGAGAAGAGCCAGAGCTTTCTAAAGGCCGTGATAACAAAGATTGATCTCTCCATCTGCATGCTGCACTACATACCACAATGACCACATGTCCTTTGTTTCTTCCAAAACAACTGAATAAACTTTCTCTGCTCTTAAGCTGTTTCAAGCTGTGCTGGCCTTCAGTCTTTTTAATGGTATTGTTCTATTGCTCTGTTTCTTCACTGGTCAGCCCATTAACTGAACACACAGTGAGAAGATCAGAAGATCATCAGAAGAGTAAATCAATGATTACAGCAGCAAAATCTATAAGAGCTGCTGCCAGAACCAACTAAACAAAGTCTATGATGAAACATTAAATCAAAAACTCAAATTACACTAAGCTTACAGTAAGTACTAAGAGTAAACCATTTTATATCCATCAATGTAAAAGTCCCATAAATGTTAAAATGTTACCTTGTCTTACAGCGATTTAAACTGTATGATATTAATTTGGCCTCTCTGCGCTTTTAAACATCCTGGATTTTCCAATTAGTAATTAGAAAGATGCCAATTTAAAGAGATTCATCTTCAGAATATTGTTGCCATCTCTGGGAAAATACAGTGTGTAATAATGGGAAATATTACTTTGTGCCCTCAAGATCAACTTGTGTTAGTGCTTCACCACAAGAGCTTCCAGATAAAACAACAAATCACACTTTCTGAGGCATCTTGCTATGGTGTTGATTCTAAGATCAAATTACAGTCATCCACCTACTGTTTCCTGTCTTTTCATTACTGCAGTCCCTACAGAGTGAAAACCAGGAGTAAGCCATTCTTTACATGTAGCTTTCTCTCTCCTACATCTCTCATGTGTTGTAATTAAGGTTTTTTCTCTCTCCAGAACAACACTGGGGCTGTAAGCAGCCATTGTGATCAACTGCACAATTGTAAATGAGGCCCTCTCCTCTGGCTCCCTCAGCCCCTGATGCTCTGATGTGACTCACTCTGCTCTCATCACCCTATTGGCGGTGATGGTGATAAATATCCAGCACGTGTGATGCGAGCTGCAGGAGTGGGCTGCCATTCTAATATGCGCGTGGGTGGGTGAGAGTGTTAGGTGGGCACGATGCACGGTGACTGCTGTGTAATTAAGAGCATGCTAATTGTCACGGCTGTTGCCGTAGTGACAGAGTGCAGGAGCCGTGATCTGGGTAGGTCTCTAGAGGATGAAGACATTGAGGGGTCCAGATGGAGGGCTCAGGTAGATGCCAGCATGCCACATTCTGCTGCAGTCGGTACCCAAGTGACCTACATTAGACAGACACTGAGAAATCTATTAAGTGTTGAATAGAAAGAGCTACACACCTCTAGATATTTCAGTAATGTGGGAGCTGGGTTTTTTGGGAACCCAGCAATCATATTACATAAGCAATAAGTAGCATGAATGAGCCCGTGCCATAAATGAAACCATGGGGGCCCCAGAAGACGAAGGATTCAGCTTCCTAATGAAGTGGATCAGGTTCCGCACACAGTCATAATTGTAGCTCAAAGAGGACTGGATTAAGCTTCAGTTTGATCGCCAGTAGGCCGGGTCCAACATACTGACAGAGTCCCAATACTTATGCCTGAGCCGCATCACACTATGCCAACGGATATGGCTCATTTGTCAGCCATTTGTCTCCAAGCCGAAGCTAAAAGAGATGAAGCTCTCTTAGCCAAGTGACAGACAGGACAATATATTACTCATCTGCTCGGGGATTCATTATGGGCCTGTAAGGGTCCTAATTTGTGCAGAGTCTTATTTAAACGGCACAGCTACAGCGTCATGCCCCCGTGCCGCCTTCAGACCCAGGAAGCATCAGAGAAAAAAACTGGCCTAAAAATGCACCAAATGAACAAGGCGTCTGGTCCAACACATCTGCTGAACAAAAGAATCGACGCCCCCAAGATCATTTACATTCTCCTTTAAACTGCTAAGCTCTATTTCTGTGATTTATTGAGGTTTAACACTATATGACCGATCAGTGTTTTTCATTCTCAACAGGCAGCACTACAGATGGGAAGAAGTCAAAAATATCCACCTTCAAGATGGCCGTGTAAAGATCTCAGTATGACTCATCAGGTGGCACACGAGGTGGAAGTTGACAGAGAGGAAGGCGTGATAGTTCACCACTATTCTACAGCGTGATTCAGAGGAAGCCGGCCTGCATCACAAGACTTCTGGGGTGGGAAACCAATTACTGTCTGCCCTCCCACCACCACTGCAGGCAAAAATGTGTATTTGGTGTGTAAGAGAACAGAGCAATTGTGTGTGTGTCTGTGTGTGTGTTTACACTGGCCAATTACCACGGTGCATAAGAGAACTGCTGTTTTGGAGATCAGCTATGACACTTTTGAGAACTGTCAGGTGAACAGACTTCAGTGTGAGCACGCTGTGTTATTAGAGCAGTAGCACTGGGGCAATGCTCTGTCATTAACACATCAGTGTGCCAGGTGGCCTGTGCTGTGAAGTTGAGGTTTAAGCTTTCACCCAGCATGATTAAGAAGCTCTTTTGACAGGAGCTCGGCCACCCTGTATGACACCAGCAGAGCCAGCAGAGATGTTAATGGTGTTTCCCATCAGCAGCTTAACTGCTTCAAGCACAGCTATAAATAGAGTCAACTGCTCTTGAACGTTCTCTTGAAATATTCTGATGTTTTGCTGTGATTGTGGTACAACGGCTCAGAGAAACTCAGAAAGAACCTGTTGTTGTTCTTTTATAGCTCATGTTCTCTCAGTGTCAGTGTCTCAGATGTTTCTCCTAAAAAGTGGGGAGGCACATCTAAGATAATCCCGTTTAGAAAATCCAATTCACATTCATTTGTATAGAGCTTTTTACAGTACATATCATTTTAAAACAGTTTTACAGAAAATGTTTCTATGTTAACAAAACATTTCATATTTCAGGAATAAACATACATGTTTTATCATTAGTAATAGTGATCAGACAGAGGAGGTGCCATTATTGGGCACAGGCAGAAATTGACTTTAGGTGAGACAAAAAACAGCTTTAATAAAGCTGCTGTTTTATTTAAATTTTAACAAATTTAATAAAGCATTTTGGAAAGGGACCCAGGGTGTCTTTATTTTATCTATATCTCTGTATCCTGTTTAAGTCTTTTTTTTTCCCTTTTTCAATATTTAATCCCCAGTGTTTGCCCCAAAGGAAGCAGAAAGGATGGACTTCCTCCAGTAACCTTCCACAGAGTTAATCCAAGAGGCTGAGATTTGAGCAGCTCGGAGAGGAAGAAACAAGAAGATTTCCACAACCTGTAATCTTAAGCATGACCCCAAAAATTGAAATTCAAGATAAACAGATTATTCTAAATCTTCTTCTATCCTCGTATGTTTCTCTTTTACTACACATGAGGAAATCAAACACAATCACTCTGTTGACAAGTTTTATTTATATTTGCTGATGCACGTTTATGTTGATAAATGCACATCCTTCAAAATTCTTCAAAACCGACGTGCAAATGTTGAATTTCAAGTCAATTTTCCTGCATCTGATTTTTCAAGGCAAATATTTTTCTCTATTGAACACATAACGTCTGCCGTAACTCAAGGCAAGCACAGCTTCATCAGTGCTCCTGCAGTTTAGCAGGAAACACATTTATCAGCCTGTACCATGTGATTCTGCTTTCCTGCTAATGGCAGTGGGTAAAGTGAATGAGGCTATCAACACAAACTTTGCTGAGCAGAGCTCAGTTCCCGAGCTTCTCTTCTTCTGGTCTCCTCAGATATCATGGTCTTCGGTCAATAGAGCTACTAGCTTGTTTTTCTTCTCTGCTCAAACACAACGAACCCTTGGCAGCCAACTCAGCCAAAATCTGCAGCACCTTGAGTTTGATTCCTGCACATTTGATTCCAGTGAATCTTCAGCTGCCACCGGACCTCAAAGTACTTATTCAGAAACACAGTCAAAAATACACAGACCAGAGAGAGAAGAGACTGTGCCACACAGCTGCCGGAAGCGCAGGCTAATTTATTCCCTCATTTGTCCAATGATATTTCAAAGGCAGATAATGAGGTGGGAACAATATGTGATGTGAGATAACAAGCCAATTTATGAAGGTGTTTTAATGCATGTCTGTCTGTTTAAGGTTTGCTGTGTTTCAGTAAAAAAAAAAAAAAAAAAAAAATAATTTTAAAGAATCGGGATGTTATGTGTGAGTATTGGTTAAAAAAAACAAACTCTGATGTGAAAATAACAGCTAAACATTTACCTCTCAGATGTATTCTCTTTTATACATATCACATGGCCCTGTTTCCAAGGTAACTGATATTAATTCAGTTCAGCATTGATCCAGTCATATTTATTTATTTACCCTCTTCCAGCGAGCATCTCTGGTGGCCAATCTTAAACGCCCTACAAAGAAATTAGTTGATCGATTGAGAAACATTGTTAGCCATTTTAAGACACTGTTGTAATGTACTGGACTCATGATGTTGTCAGGTGTGTTTTACAGGTAAAATTTCCTGTCAGATCTTCAGGTTTGGTGCACTGCAGAACACACAATCACACTAAATCTGAGACTGGTAACTGTAAGCAAACGCACTGAAGCAGAGTAACGCCAAACACAGTGATTTCTGCTACAGTTTTGCCTTCTAAGGCAAATTTTAAGATTTTATTTATTGTGGGGCAAAATCTCAGTCAGCTGATTTTCTGCTTTTGCCCTGTGATGAAGTTCTGACTGTTTTGAAATTTTAAAAAGTCGTGACTGCTGCTATTATGATTAGCCACTTAATCATAAAAATACAATATACAAAAACAAATACAACAATTATAATTGACACAAAGCTCTTGAATAATCAACAATACCTCAACTGATTCTGAACCTTATTTTAAAAAGCAATATTTAAAAGTGTTTCTGTTGTCTGACTTTAATACTGTAACTGGCAGTTCATAGCCTTAACTAGCAAACATTAAAACAGCTGTCTAGTTTTTTTTTTAACAAACATGTTTTTATTAAAACAAGAACAAAAGTACAAAAGTGGTTAAATGGTTAAAGTGAAGATACAGTGATGATATAGAGTTCAAGCTAAGAATAATTGTTCACTACTTGAAACTATAAGTAATTATTTTGTTGGTGGTTTCCCCATATTTTGGGTTTTAGGTTGTCTGTAGTGTTGGTTGTTCTCCTGAGACAGTCTTCTACCTGAAAGATAAAAAACACTGATTTAAATTTATATTACAAAGTCTGAATAAATCATTAAAGCCTCACAGTTTACCTTTATTATACAATCTACAGACATAAAGCAATCACTCACTCACACTCACTCACTCACACACTCACTCAGGGTCAATGTTGCCATTCTGTTTTCTTTATTATCATCATCTGAGCATCAGCCAATTAAAACTATCCAGCAATAATGACTCAGTCCTCTTCAGGTCTTTCCCTGTGAAAGCGCAGGACACGTCAAAGACGAGGACCCATCGCCTCCCGCCTCTGCGGCTGTTTGTTAGCGAAGGGTCATCTGTCCTTGTTTGTCATCCCCCTGGTTCCAGAACTGGAAGATCTCCATGGCCTGCTGCTCGTCTCTGCTGGAGCGCCGCGATCCTTAATGAAGGTAATAAGCTGGTAAAATAAAAGTCCTGCATCGTTCAGCTCCGCAGCAGTTATTGGAATTCCATTCAGCTCTTAATGAAAGCCCATCGAACCTGATGCCCACTCAGGTTTATTAAGGCAGAAGACCCTCTTATCCCAAATCCCAAGTGATGGTGTATGTATTCCTGCCTCATTAGCGAGAAAGATTTTCTATTTAGACACATTTTCATGATCTCATGAGGATGACAATGTAAAGTGATCTACATTACCTTATTGAAGCGAGACTGAGGAGAGCTGGAATGTTCTGGTCTTTCCGTACACAGCGGTCATATTGCTTTGACACTGATTTGACATTGGTTAGACAGCCGATAATGAAAGACAGATCAGGCTTTAGGGCTGTTTTTGGAAGCAGACTGACAGCTCTACCTGTCATGTAAAGAGAGACACAGCATCATCTACTGGTGAGATCATAAAAATGACAGAGGATTGGAGTTAAGCGTTTGACCCCTAACCCTCTATCTGCACTATTAGTTAAGCTACAGACACGATCACATTAGTACATTGTGAAAAGAGACATGCATGGACAAATTACGTGACCACAACCATGTCTAAAGTTTACAGAAACTGGATTAAAATAATTAAGCATTCTGCTGGAAATGTCATGTTTTGTGGTGTATATTTCAAAACAATGGTGTGAGGACAAATGTTATTTTGTTTTTTGTCATATTGTGACATTCACTTGCAGTGTAAATATGGTATGTTACCACAAGGTTATTGTACTGTGCAGTTTATTATACCTTGCAGTCAAAGCTCAGACATTAACAGATTGTTCAAATGTAAACAGCCAGTTTGTCTTTGTGGTAAAGGCCCTGCAGAATAATGACCCCATTTCATTGTTACTGAAGGAATGAAGAGAGAATACAGGTGTGTCACTGAGGCAGTAAGATCGGAGAGGAGATGTAATTTCACATTTGGAGAATCCTTGTGCGGAAACAATTATCAAATGACTGTACGATCTGATAGCTAGAGGAGGTTATTAGGAGGTCTTTAACTCCTGCAAGACTGTTCAAACTTTCCTCAGTTCATCTGAGGACCAGCAGTCGAGTCTCTCAGAGACAGAACCGTTTATGATTGAAAGATAAGAGTGGAGAGATGCTGTCCAAAAAGCTTAACCAGAAAGGTCTTACGGTTAAAATGCTACCTATATATAATGTATAAAATGTGTAAATAAAATCTGTAATATTTAATACTCTGCAACACTGAACATTGTACAATGATATGCCAAGTAAATAATTTATAAACTGTAAACAGTTACATTTAAGCAGCAGGTTTAACAATCTGCCAGAGAGCTCAGGATTATCTGAGTGTTTTATCATTATTATGTTTTATATTAACATCTCTTTAATGATCTCTGCATCAAACACTAATGCACAAAATCTAGCAGGGTCATTTTTCTGCATAGGCACAAGAGTCATGAGATCAAACAGTGTGTGGATCATCACAGGTGTTTTAAAGTCATTAAAATAAGCTGTTTTAAAGTAATTTTATGTCTTAATCTGAAAGCTCTTGCTTTCAGTTTTGAAAACGTTTCACCATTGAAATCGACTGCCACAATTCCCATTTCCATGGTAACAGTGATTTTATTATTACCAGTAGTGTAGCACATTCTCTGTAATCTGGGCAATTAAACACGTTTATTTAAACACGCAGTTGA
Source organism: Ambastaia sidthimunki (assembly GCA_036877625.1). NCBI lineage: Eukaryota > Metazoa > Chordata > Actinopteri > Cypriniformes > Botiidae > Ambastaia > Ambastaia sidthimunki. The sequence continues at coordinate 29,854 of JAZGTK010000536.1, forward strand.
AATGACACTGACATATCAAAAGCATCTAACATTGAGTTTTTTAATAATAATAGTCTTTATTGTTGAAATTAACACAGTTAAGGAGTTTTCCAGCAGGGTCCAGGTGCAGTATAAGTACAGTTATATAAGCTCATTTTTATTATTAATCAGTAATGTTACACTAACGTTGCTTTGTTAATGAATATTGAATTGACAGCACAATTAACTAAGATCATTTCATTGGTGTTTCTATGGTCACATTTGTCTTTGTGGAGTGACACATACACAGACACATAACAGCAGAATTCAGTTTTTTGTTGTTGTTTGAACATTCATTTTTTCAAATCATTTATTTTGTGATATAAATAGCAGTGGTTGAAATGACCTTTTTATATCAAAATATCTGACTCATTTCTTTTTGCTGAGGTTAATTTTGTTTGTTCTGAATTCACAGTTTTGACACTGTATTATTACAGCAGGAAATTGCACAATTAAAATATTTAAAAATAAAAAAACTCATATCTCCTCTGCTTTGGTAAACAAGTGCAGGTCTGAATAAAAGATAAAATGAAATATACACATATATAACATAAAAGAGAAAGTTTAAGGAAAATATAATTTTCAGATTAATAATTTTTCAAAGAGTCAATAGTTTTTAATGTGAAGATTCATTTGCCAATAAAAGAAAAGTTTGAATCTGTTTTAATCAATTGCTGGAATATTTATATATATGTGTTCAGAGTTGTAGAAACACTGTAATTTGTTCCAGCTGATTGGGCAAATTGATGTAAATGTCCCTCTTAATTTCAACACTGAACTGCTGTGGCCTCAAAATCTGCAGTTGCTAAGACCTGTTTTTCTTACAATGGAGGCCTGTATCTGTCTGTCTATCCGCCCAGCCGTCCGTCTTTCTGTCTGTGAGAAAAGCTGGTATAAAACACAGCGTGTGTAAGCCAGAGCGAGTCCAGCCTGATGGAGGCAAGTGCAGTTACTGCATGATGCATGGACACAGATTTCATATAACACATGATCTCTGGGCAAACACAAATAACTGCACCACCATAAATGGACGTGGGTGGTGAAGACCAGCCTGTGTGTGATAGCATCACAGACCCGATCATCTCAGTGGAGCAGGAGAGCAAATACAATCATTCCCACTCAATCAGAACCACAGGCCGGCCCCTCCACTGCACAGAGACCAGCGCAGTCAATGTGTGTGTGGACGGACTGAAGATATGGACTTCATGATAGATGATGAGTTATTCTTATTCAGTCACATGTGTTGAGTAAAACAGTAATGACTGAATCCTGAACTTCAATGTTAAACCACAATAACAGCTTAAGAAGATGACCTTTCAGTATCTATATATAACATTGTAGTCCAACCATGTGAAAAAAATGAATGTGGCTGCTTACATTTTGCTTTCTGGACTTTATCGAAGTGAAAGAGAGTAAATTGTTAGGAGAGAAACTTTTGAAGTGTATGTTCCAGTCCTGACATGAAATAAGCTTTCTGACATTACAAACAACTGTATGTAAGGAAAGACTAAGTGTGAAAACGCTGGTTACGTTAAAGATAAAATACAAACATGTTACTATTATTATGCCACAGTTTCTATTTTAATGAGTCATTCTGCATTATGTAAGAAATGATTATGAACTGTGTTTAAAGTAAATACATGTGAATTCTATCATATCACTAGCAGTGTTTAAAATGATTTATCCTCACTGGTGTACAAGTTAATAAAGGATAGGACACAACGACATCTAGTGGTAAGGAAGAGCAGTTGAACAAGATTAAAGGTCTGTGTTACAGAAGATTGGAGTGTTTTTCTTTTTGATTCATTACTTATTTTGTCAAGTATTGTTGACTAAACCACAGAGCCAAAAGGTGAGTGAAAAGACCTGGAGAAGGTTAAAACAGCATTTAAGTGTTGTGGACACTGATGAATAGACTTCCCACCCGGTTTAGGAGTAAATAGCACAAGGTTAAAAAAAACCTTTCTATTTTCAGCCTGATTGTTGAAAGCGAGACCCCATTTCTCTTGACCTGCATTCCTTTGACCCACAGGAGCTGAGGGTCAAACACCCGTGTGTGCTGACCCATCTACCAAACACTCTCCTAATTCACAAGGTGAGGAGAACTGATGTCCCAAAAATAGGTCACGGGTGTGTTCTGATAGGGCCACAGACAGCACAGAGAAAACACTGTTAAATGCAAATAATAAAACGCAAATAAAATGATTGTGCGTAGCAAAAGTTTTGGAAAGAGGAGAAAATGCCCAGAACTGTTTTTGTTGATGTTCAAGTCTTGAAATCTGTTAAACTGATGCTAAATGAATTGGTGGTAAAGCTAGTTAAGTTAGTTTTCCTGACAGGGGTGTTGGGTTACCATTTGACGACCACTGTAAATTCTGGCCCCTGAAACTAAATCAGTTGAGAAGCAGTGTTTTATAAGATGAAATTCTTTACCTCTTCCGGAGAATGCAGGGTTAGCGGCACCATCTTCTTTTGATCTCCGGAGAGACGAGTGAGGAGCGCATGTATAATTCCTTCCTGTTGCTCATACATCTGCACACCTCATCAGACACAGAGACTCTTCAGACGAGCTCCTGTGGGCGACCTTGATTTCTCATCTCTGACCTGCTGCTCTGGTGGGTCGTAACCAGAGCTATCTTTCCTCTTTGGAGTTTGCTCTGTGGAAAGGAAAGCTAATTTACTGTGGAGGTCTCAAACTGTGGCCTACATTTCAAACTGAGCCCCTCCATGGCCCAAGCCTGGAGCGTTCTGACAGAAACACAGTTAAGCACAGAGGAGCTTTTACATACTAGGTTTTACATACTATGATTAGCTAACACTGTTAGCACTGGTTAATCAAACTAATGTCAGCTCTATTAAGAGCTCAAGGGACATGTCAAACCCTTTAAAGTGCTTTGCATTAAAAAATAAATGAATGTGATATATGAGGACTAAGGGGCACAATGAAGGTATCAACTTACCACTCTCTTAGTTCAAGCACACGGTCCTCAAATGATTGTAAAAGACTTTAAGATTATAAGAGAAATTTCTGCCCCAAAGCTGGATTATCTTTTAAAGTTCTGACAAAACTTGGACTGGTCAAATCCGATCACGTGAACCTCAAACAAGGACGATTCCTCTTTATTCAGACTTTTACTACTGGCATCGAGTCTGGTCCACATTTCATTTTATTAATCCTACATTCCATTCAACTTCTTGAAAAGAACCAAATGCCAAAATGTCTAAAGTCAGACTTCAAACATACAGACTCTGATATGTGGGTTTATGATCTAACATAGCAGAATCCAGAGCAAACTATTTACATAATTATTTAGCAAATAAAAAACATTACAGAATCCTGCATTACCTGATAAATAACCTGCTTAGAAAACATTTCAGAGGTCTGTAAAACACGATAAATGAAGCTTGTGGATGATAATCACACACATGCAGAAAAACATTGCGAGGAGTTTGGTTGTTTGTTGACAATCAAACATCTTTAAAGCTAACGGTAATGTTGCCATTCTGTTTTCTTTATTATCATCATCTGAGCATCAGCCAATTAAAACAGCTTCACCTTTGGAAGTTAGAGATCTTAAGTAGGATCATCTCACATATGAGAACATTTATATGTTTCATTCAAACTCAGATTAAAACAATGGCTTTCTGCTTTTATGGGAACTTTCAGGGCAGGCTGTGGATGTGCAGGGTTAAGAGGTTAACACTAAATGTGTTTCAGCTCCTGACAGTCTAACAGTTCCAGGCACAGGACACGATCCACCGCTGTGCGTTCCACCTCACAGCTGAAAACACTGACGTTCTGATTGGCCTGACTGGATCCTTTCTTCTTCATTGACATGTTCTAGGGTTCCTCATGAACTCAGCCTCAAGCTAGCCCAACTCTAATGCTGTAATAACCTTTCATTGATATGCTGTCATAGGTGATGTCAGATCAAATGTACTGTATGCATGAACAAGCTTGTCTGTTATCTTACACTGGAATGCACGCAGTATTGTGCTGGCTTGCCTCTGAGCTCTGATTATTTTCTGCATCCACTCTTACTGGGAACTTCACCGTAGCTCCTAGTATAACCATCATTTCTAATGGATTATAAATAATAAAACACCCGTTTGCATAAGTTTACTAAGCTGGTGTCTCCCAGTCGTTTCTGTCTTCTGTACCTCACAGCCACATCAGCACAGCTCAAGTACTGCCTCAAAAACGGCATTATAGAGGCTATCATACGAAATGTTCATTATGAAGTTAGCATTACTATAATGCTTTACTTTACAGCTAAAACCAGCCGATACTGAAGACACTCGTGCAGTAGCTTCCTTTAATAAAACACCCCAGCTTGTTTGTCTTTCACAGGTTTTGACAGTTCTGGGGCAATTACATTTGACAGTGTTGACTGAGAAAGGCAGAAGTGAGAGATGAATGAGGGAGAAATCTTCTGCAGAAACGTTTCTCTGTCTTTATATAGATGAGACTATCATGAAGTCCATATCTTCAGTCCGTCCACACACACATTGACTGCGCTGGTCTCTGTGCAGTGGAGGGGCCGGCCTGTGGTTCTGATTGAGTGGGAATGGTTGTATTTGCTCTCCTGCTCCACTGAGATGATCGGGTCTGTGATGCTATCACACACAGGCTGGTCTTCACCACCCACGTCCATTTATGGTGGTGCAGTTATATCCAATTATGCATTTTTAGCAGTGGTGTTTCAAGCAACTAGTTCAAAAGTTTAGCAGTTAACTTGTCTTTTGCACAGATTACAGTAGCCATTGCAATGCATTTAAAATCATTTACACATTAACTACAACAATGACAGGTTATTTCTGATCTATTATTTTAACCAACTAACAGCCTAGGACTTTTAGTCATAATTTCTGTTTTGTAGGTTTGAACCTGTTTCAATATTCCCTGAGTCACACATTCTGTTTGATAATCACTGCACGACACACGTCATTGAATTGTAAGCTGCTCCTTTAAGACTCTTTAAGATAACTGATTGTGCACTTATCTGAGGGACACAGTGCCTTATAGCTCCATATTTATAGAAACATGCATCTCGCATTGCATGCACGTTCTTGCCGAGGGCAGAGTTATGTACTGCTAAGCAGCTGTCTGCGCCTGTTTGCACGAGAGACACGCCTTGACGTGAGAGATGTGAAACATCACTGACCAGAAGACTGTTTCGTACGTGAAACACACCCTTCAGTGAAGTCATGCACCGGGCGTCTGCAGTGTGGGCATGTTACAGAGACACGTCACTGGAACCACTTCAGGCTCCAGCAGAGGACAGTGAAAACAGGAGCTGATGAATCTTTAATTTATGACTCCTGCATCTGGGAAAAATGCATCTGATTATGTAAACCACCTTAAATCAACAGTCGCTAAGACATTTGTGTAATTGTCTCATCATTTTACAACATAACCACAACACTCAATGGAAAACATTTGCATCATTATCTAGAAAATTTAACACGAGGGAGTAACATTTAACAGAAGAAAAACAGGAGGCCAAATGTGTTGTAGTTGTTGTTGTTATTACCTCCAGATCACTCAGGGCTGGTCTCCATCTGCTGCAGTCGTGAGCATTAGTACTGAGCATCTAGCCTGGAGGCTTCCATATGTGCCCTCTTCCCTCAAGTCATTAAAATGAACTTCAATATCTGATACTGATTACTGCCTGAACAAACACAAGTACACTAAATTAAGTCTAAGGCTGCATTCACTGCCAGGTCTTATGCGCAGCTGATATTTTGATACATATTGGATTTTTATTTTCCATCTGTTTAAATTCACTTAAAACACAACCACCTGGTGTCACGTTAATACCTCAGCAGAAAGTGCAAAGTTGCTTCCAAAATAGGTTTGTGCAACATGGCAGAAACAGGCCTACAGTCTGTAAGTCAATTTCTGGTGAAAAAAATACTGTTTAAAGCAACAATGCTTTTACTAATTGTTTTCAACAACGTTTATGCTGTTCTTTCACAGAATAACCTGCTAAACCACACGCGTCGATTAAACAAGAGACTTGACTCTTCTTTATTTACAACATCAGTGGAAACGTTTATCAGGCCCACAGCTTTTTAATTTACTTCTCATTTTAGTCCGATGATCCCACAGTAGCTGCATGATTCTTTGCCTGCCGGGTGGACATCTCAACAGGGATGAAGGAACACTACCTCCAGCTCAACCTAGCCAAATGAAACTTCTCATCTTACCAGCCACCTCAACAACACAGCCCAACTTCACTATTCAGCTAAACCTGTCAAGAAGAACACAAATCAAAACTGTCAGAAACCTGGTAGTGTTTGTCGATCAGAACTTCACAGACTACATCACAAGGACAGCTACTGTAGATCATGTGGATATGTGTTGTACAGCATCAGGACGATCAGATTCAAAGGGTTTTTGTAATTTCTAGAGCAGACCACTGCAATGCTCTTCAAACCAGAAGATACACGTGCAAAAACAACTCTGCAGATGATGAAGAACACACACATGATTGGTTTTGAATGAGCCCAAGATAGCAAACATTACACATTACACTGCACACTAAACGTCTAAACACTCATCTTTTCTACAAACACTTGAGTGAATCCTATTAAAGCTGCAATCTGGAACTTTTGCCAAGCTACACTCCACCATTCCAGCACCCAAATAAACTAAATAAATGACCTTTTTTCTGTTTACCACAGGAACAACCATGCAGGCAAATAACATCAAACTAACATTTCTTGCAAAATCAGATCTGACAGCTCAAATTTAATTAATGAATTAAAATCCTTATTATTAAACTTATAAACAATAACAACTCATTCAATGTGTCTTAATTTCATCTAATATTCTATGTAATACTTCTCAGAATAATATGAATTTTATATTACAGCACCTCTTATGTTACAGCCTTTTCAGGTTGAATGGCTCTGTTGTATTCTTCATTTGTAATACATTTTAAACATAACATCTACAAAATGAACAAATGTAAATGTGGAAATGGATCTGACGTGTTCTGGATGTGGGTCTCTGAGTGGTGCAGTTTGGAGCCCTCACCACGTCTCCAGCATTCATCAGACTGCCAGGAAATGTAGACCAGACCAGTCTGTCCAACTTCCAACGGTAAAGCTGTTTCTGAAAACTTAAGAGGAAAATCAGATACCAATAAATCCAGATCAGATGCAAATGCCTTCATGTGTTTTTGCTATTTATGCACATGCCTCGAGATTCAAATACTGTCAGATATCAGTGAAATAATTCACAATTAGTTGAGTGTGGCCCAACAGTTTGAATGTTAGAAACAGCAAGACCAAGATGGACATTCAGGAAATTCTGCATGTTGACAATCAAACTCTGGTTCCTGCAAAAGCAATTAGGGCTCAGCAGCAAAAGAGAAGAACAGGGCTGGTGCTGGGGGACACCGGTGGTTGTTTATTTTGCCTATGTGAAAGATGGTGAACATTATCCATGTTGGTTTAATCACAGATGAGGCTCAGAACATGTGCTCTGAGGGGTTTCCACATCAGATGGTTTCCTCATCAGCTCCTCCTGGATCATGCGGACAGCATCCGTCCTGACAGGCTGACAGTGGTTTGAGATACCGGGAATGACCAAGTTGAACTGTGGGTAATAACACGCACACTGAATGAGCATCTGGAAATACAGAAAACAACACAAAAATGTATTCCATGTATCCGATTTTTACATTGTGCAACATTGCGTCCTCAAGTGTTTTCTAATTTCAAACCAAGACATCACAGGTTCCTAAATACATCAGTTGGATGTCTAGAACCATGGGTTTATTCCTTTGATAAACGGATGATTTTAAACATAACTAATTAGTTTTTGTGGTATTTGCCCATGTGTTACTGCCACTATGTTTTGCTAAGAGTGTTTTTCATGTGTTGCCATGTGGTTGGCGGGTGGCAAAAAATTAATTGATTAGCAAAGTAAAGGACACCTCCACCTACTTAACAAACAACATGTGACGTATTATTCATTATCTGTAACACAAAGGTGAAAGAAATGCTGGGAAAATATGTGCCAGAGTTTATACAGACTATTTAGTTTAACTTTTAAATGTTTACCTACTTGGTCATCAGTGGTGCTTGCAAGGGTTTGCTCATGTTTACTAATCAACCAGTTAAAAAAAACAAACTAAATAAACTAACTAAAATAAACTGCATTTGACCCCTTCTCACATTTGACACTAAATGAAAAGTTTACTGAACGTGAAACAAAATGGAAAATAATTACCTGAAATCCTGACACACCGGTCCAGCAATTTCTCCGGTGAGATAAACAGGAATAAATGCAGCATTCTGACACAAGCTCAAAGCCCGATTCCTGCTGCCATGTTCCTTCACACAGCCCAGTTTCTCAGTCAGGATCCTCTGTGTGATGCCTCTTCATCTGCCTGGACAGCTGCCAAAACACAGTGATGCCTGGTCACTGAAGAATGCCAGGTACTTCTGATGAAGTCTTGTTTGAGGTTCTCTCAGTGTTGGTATTGTCTGTTGACAGCAGATCTTAAAAAGAGTTGATTAGACAGATTCCAAAGCCACTGAGATCCATCTTCATGTTGTAATGAAGCATAAGCTTGAGTTGGAATCTTGCTCTTTCTCTGAAGACTGTGCTGTCAACAGCTGATTATATAGATGAAGCTCCATCATTCCCAAAACTCAACATGACTTTGAGACTGAAGGTAGCACACGGTCCAAACGTATCATGAGCTAGATTTTTATACTTGTCTGTGCGTACAACAGTAGGGTGTTTTGGGTGGTTGCAAAGGTGTTGCTGTGTGGTTAAGATTGAATTTTTACCACAGGAAGTGGTTGTTTACTGGTCAAATAAGCCCACCCTTAAATAATAATCTGATGTTTAGACAAAACATAAACATGGCCTCCTCCTTTTAGGTATACTACCAGTCAAAAGTTTGGAAACACTTGACTGAAATGTTTCTTATTATCCTAAAAATCTTTCGTGTCTTAAATGTTTAAAATTATTATTGTATAGTAAAATATAACTATAACTTTTTCAGGAAATTACAATTTTATTTTAAATTTTTTTTAAAATGAATGGTTTGGACCAGATAATAAAGAACAAGCAGCCAATAAGGGTGTAGTATAGAGGGGAACTCCTTCAAAACTCTCTGAAAAGTTTCTCAAGATAATTACTCTGGGTAATAAACCGAGATAATAGATAATAAAACTGGGTAATAAACCGTCAAGAAAACATTTTTGTAAATTCTAGGAAAAGGGTGACTACATTGAATATGCTAGAATATAACCTAATTTATTTTAATTTATTTTCAATTTTTTTTAATCACAGCATAATTCCCAAAGTTACATTGTGTTATTTCATAGTTTTGAGGAATTTACTATTATTCTAAAATGTGAAAAAAATATTAATAAAAAATGAAAAAAAGTGTTTCCAAACTTTTGACTGGTAGTGTAAATCCAGAAGATTTTACACTTGTTCTACTTACCAGGAGAAGTCTGGTTGGAAGAACTGTTTGGGAAACAAACAGTTCACCTCTATTCAATATCCACAGTATTAGAGTAATGTCTGTAAAAAGTTTAGTACTGAGAGTTTAACACCCTAACCCTAAGTGTAGTCCTGCCATGATTACCATAAGCACCACTAATGAGAAAGAATGTTTCATTTTTAGTCTTTGGAATATGTGCTGCTTGCATTGATCCAAGACCTCAGCTCAAGGCAGAAGTTAATCCTTTTACCCAGGCTGTTAATTAGCCCAGTTCAGCCCAGTTAAACAACCCATTTTCAAAACATTCTGCCTTAGGCGACTCTGCATCATCTGAGGAATCTTACCATAAACCTTACCATGTGTGCAATGCTAAACTGAGAAGAACACTGTTTAATTCAGAGATCTCCTGAGAGCAGCCATAAAACTCCACCTAAAGCAGTGCTATGTCATTTAGTATGCGTGCTGTCAATGTTGTCATGAGACTGTAATCTATAGCCTGCCGGTATAGATAATGGTGTTTTTAAGCCAGCATAGCTGCACATAAAGCAGAAGAGACCGTTCTTTAAAGGCATCCATAAGCCTTTATCATCTTCAAAACTCCAGTAACCTTAAGATCACCTTTCTTGAGATGTTCTCTTTTTCTGTCTCCTGTTCAAGCTCTTATCTTTGGTCTAGATCCTTGGTCTACAGACAAAGTTTCTCAGACAGTAATACAAGCAGTCTAGCCCCAGTGTGGCAGGTGGGAGTTATTAAAAGTGTGCAGTTGCCAAATCCCTTCACAGTTTTCATCTGGAAGTGATGAAGTGTCATATGGCAGGGCAGCACCTGTTGGCACACCTACTGAGCTCTGGGAACAAGGCGAGAGTTTTCTTCCCTCAGGAGCTGGAGGTCTTCAAGCAAGATCTCGACATCTCATAAGACTCTGCTTTGAGAACTTCAGCGTGTGGTTTGTTTTGCTGGTTTTCATTTTAAGTTACTTAGAAATACGGTTTTGAAGAAAACAAAATGGCACGTACCAGTATAATAATGTAAATTGTTTCCTTCTTGCTTGGGTTAGGTCATTAATAATTTTTATGATCTGAACATACCTACCCAAGTAATTCAGGGACGAACAATCTTAAAGTGTGTGTGGGCGGGTTACTAAGCCTGAAACATTACTGCAGCATTTAAGAATATAAAAAAACAAACACAACTTTGTTCTACTTTGTTGTTTACAATCTCTTCTCAGAACGTTTACACAGCCCTATCTGATTTGCTGAAGCCCAGTATTACTGGTAACAGTATTAATCAACTTTCTGCCAAATAAACGGTTGTTTGAGGCTTTCGCTTGGTCATCGTTTACACAGTATAAAGCTGGCTAAAACATTTTCCACTGCATTGTGACCAACAGAAATAAACATTCTGAAAATATAATGATTATCTCAGTAGACAGGCAAGAATTTCCTAGTTATATAGCTTGCTATCCTCCTGCTGCTGTTAACTTGTGTACATATATTTATATATATAAAAATGTATATTTTTGCTGTGAATAGTGCATGAACATAACCAGATTTCACTTATATAGAAGTAAATCCATCTGTCTTTTATATTCTGCTCTTTTATATAAACGTGTAGAAAGCACCACTGATAAATGAGCTTCTTAAATAGACAGATGGAAAACTCAAGTTTCATTCAACAAAAAAGATCATATTGAATTGAACTTGGCTGACTTTTTGTTCACATTTATGACTAAACACCCTCATACCAAGAGTAATAATGCACAAATGTATATGAGTCCAGATCCACAAGAAATTTACAGCAACACAGAAATGTTGGGAAGGAACATGACAGGCCAGCAGGCCCTGGATTATCAACAGAAAACTTCAGCTGTAAGGTACAAGACTTTCCAGTACTGGCAGTGAACCAAGACCAAATTAAAGCAAAAGAAGAAATGAGTGATTAACACAAACATTTGATTTAACAAACCTCTTACCCTGCGGAACATATCACATATTTTCATCTGCAAGACAATAACATTGAAAGAGGGACACAAACTATTTATCACACACTAGGCTTTTATTTTCTGCCAGTAATAAACCACCCAGCATTTACTAGAACATCCTTGTAACCTCTTAGTAACAACCTAGCAACCACATGGAAACGTGATTAAAACACTCAGACCACCTTAACAACTGCATAGCAACACGCTGGTAATCATCCACAGCATCCAGCATCATAGCACATCAGAGCACAACTCAACAAATGTGAAACTCCAGCCGTCTCTTCACATTAAACTAGAAAACAGTTGAAAAATGACACACGTCACATTTAAGTGTCTCCCTTGAGCACAGATTTCATTATAAAACAGAATAAATCTCCATCTTGTTGATGCAAATAAATAAAACTTGAAATTTATTCAAAACATCCACAGTCTGTAAGCAGGAGTACGAGGTGGAGAGAAATGAAGGAACCTGCACTGAGCCTCCATTCTGGAAACTTCATGTGTCTTTGGCAAATAAATATTAAGCAGAGCATTGAATGAATTTGGCTTCCCCTCAGGATGTTCCTCCATCTTCTTTATCACATAGAACTGCTCACAGCATCTTCATTAATCCTTCCAGCTCTTTGTTTGGATAGATATAAATACTGCTTGCCGTTTCCATCAACCCTGCTGAGATCTTCCCCTTCCTCACTTCTACAGGTTGTAAATGATCTTGCCACACACCTGAGAGAGGACAGAATTGATGATGCATCAGTTCTATGGAAATTAATGAGCGTCTGGTAAGAGTGTAATGAATAGCACTCAGTGAGCAGGTAGTGAATTATCAGTTCTTATTGCCCACAGCCGAGCCATCAGCCCCAGAGTCCTGACAAACCTCAGCCTCTGTCCACTTCAATAACACTGTCCAGCAGCCTCCGGTGTCTTCTGTTGATTCAACTTCTGAATTCACTGCTGCTGACAGGTGAGAGCACAGCCTAAAATGAAAGGTGTCTCAAGCAGCACCCCTGGATGCCTTTCCTTTCTCTCCTGGTGAAGACTGACTTCCAAACAAATTAGCAACTGACAGCCTCACATTTTTATTAAGCCTAATTGTAATTACAAAACTATGAAATGAACATAAATAAAAAATGGAAATATTAGCAGCTTCTCGATGCTTTATTGCATGCATTTGGGTAATTTGGCATGAGATGAAATAATTAGCTGCTATTATTATTATGCCTGCCGATAACAGCCAGTAGATATTAAAATTATTTCAGTAATCTCAAAATGGTGTTTTTATGCAGCAATAAAGGTCGTGACTCTGAGGAAATCACACATCTGGTCCCAATTTAAAGTTACTAGCAGAGTGTGACTAAATACTGTCTGTGAAATGAGAGCCCTGAACAGCAAGTTAACTCGCAACCGAGCAAACAGGAAACAATTGCCACAGGGCAGTGCAGTTATGTGTGTTCCCGCCTGGTCCTCAGCAAGCTGCTCTCAGATGCCACCAGCAAACTTTAATAGATACATTTCTAATAGCAGGAAATGACAGATTTCACAGATAATTTTAATTGTTTTAGGAGAGATGTGCTATTACCGTTTTAAGATATTTTTTTTGCCTAAAGGCAAATTATATAGAGAGGTGGAATGATTTGATCTGGGATAGTATGTAACCACCTAGCAACTACACAAAACACCCTAGCAACCCATTAGCAACTCTCTAGCAACAACTAAAAATGCCCTAGCAACATGTTTAAAAACACTTAGCAACTTAAAACACCCTGCCAGCCGCATACTAAAATTTGTTCATGTTTGAGCTATATTAATGACCACATCTACAACATCTTATAAACAGGACTTAGGGTTAAAAACAAATCTGACCAGCTCACTAAACAACTAGGATGATATTAAATCAAGGTACATCGATTCTGTGCCTGACATGAACAAAAAAAATCACTTAGAAGCTTCTAAAGAACAGAGATGTTTTAACTGATGGTGCTGCTACAGAACAGGATGTCAGTTCCAGCACTAATAAGAAAGAGAATCCAGACAGAAAGCCTTCAGCACCAGAGTGAGTTTCCTCCGGGAAATAATATACATCTATGATGGCTTGAGCCATATCTCATGGCTCTTGTTAGGATTACAGGCATGGATGCTGTGCTAGTTCAGCACTCGTGGGCAACGCGCTCAGCCCTGGTTAATGAGCAGAGGGGTCTGGAGAATCTGAGCTTCTCCAGGAGAAGAGAGCCGTGTTTGGTGGCAGCCAGAGGCTACATGGCTAACCGCTTTCTGCCCACGCTGCCTGCCTACGCTGTGAATAACTGCCTTAAAAAATCTTAGAGATCCTCAGCTCTTATTAGCTACAGAAACCAGTGCTGATATCTGACCGATGCAATCCATTCGCCCTTAAAACGCCTCTGAAAAGATCAATAACAACAACAACAAATGTGATTTTTACATTTTCTGAGAATATGAAAATGTGAGTGGTGCTTACTGTCTTACTGTCACAACTGTCACTTCAGGATTTGTCCTCCCCCTGATCAATGTATAAACAGTGCTCACTTAGTGTACCCACATAATGAGGATATGGAAGTCAACTATAGATAATGCACAATAATGGGATTAATAGGAAAACAAAGAAGAAAAAAAGATGAAAACAAAGAAGAAAAAAAGATGAAAGAAAGACATAGTTATCCCACTGCATTTCCAGCTGATGAAAAGTACAGCACCAACCACACTTTTGCTCTCATCATAAGTATGTTTTCAGGCGGTTCACTAAGCTGTGATTAAATTTCACAACGCTCTTTGCCTCTATTTGGCCATATAATGAGTTGTATAATGAGATATTATGCAAAGCTTCTCCAGCCACCAACATGGCCCTCAGAGCGAACACTGTTCTTATTTAAAATGAAAAATAACACAATAATACCATTTACCATTGTAATCATTTGATGTAACTTTCTTTAAATGTTGCTTTATACATTCTTGCAGAGGAAAACTGAAACTTGTGCAATCAACACAAACTTCTGAGGCCTGTAAGTTCTCCAGCATTACTTCTGCAGTATCAGTGCTGAGAGCTCAGCTCATCTGTCATCACTGCCAAGAGTAATGTGGGAAACTTAAGAGAAGCACAGATCACTTTAAATGCTCTCTCTCTCTCTCTCACTTTCCTAAGCTTGATAATTAACATTCCTCTGGCGTGTTTAGCATTAGTTTGCAGTAGTGCCAAAGCAGAGAGCCAAATAATACCCTGTAACGCTGTAACAGTCAAAATATGTCAATTACAGTATTAAGCAATACTTTACTGCAATTCTGAGCATAACTCTCAGGACAAAAGCCATACAGTATGAATTATATCCTTTGTTATTTTATGAGTGTTTGGCCTAAATGCTCTATTTGTTAGTATGGTTGCATCTGATAACATCATATTAGCTTACCTGTACTAGGTATTAGTGTGTTCTAATGCTCTGTGTCCTCAGGTAAAGCTTTCTCAAGGTGGCCCTCAACTATGCGATTGTTTTGGCTCCGTGCTCCACGTTCAAATGCAACTGAGCGTTGGCGTAGAAAGCACCTAAATTAATTTGCCAGCTGTGGCTGGGGGACAAAGCTGGAATGATGAAAAACATGCATTTCCTCTCACTGCTAGAGGAGAACGAAGAGAGAGCGAGAAAGAGAGAGAGGAAATCGTGAAAAGAAAGCAAAATGAAGGATCCGTATGCAGCTTTCAGGACCCAAGAAAGACAGAGAAAAACTGCTAGAGTCAGTGCAGCACTGTGAGAATGTACTGTGTGTTGTGTGTTGTGTGTGAGCTGTGAGAATGTACTGTGTGTTGTGTGTGAGCTGTGAGAATGTACTGTGTGTTGTGTGTTGTGTGTGAGCTGTGAGAATGTACTGTGTGTTGATAATATGATCTGATGATATAAACAGAATTTTCTATTGCATTCACTTTAAAAACTATGCAAACTGTTATTTACAGTATATGTGCCACCCCAAAAAGATTTGGACTATATGAATTTTATTGCATTAGGTAACAAAATATCAAACCAAAAGGCATCTGCAAACAAATGATACTACATCTTTCCTCAAAACTAACTTTTCATAGATGTTTGAGACCTTTAAAACAACTTGTCTCAGGGTAATTTTAGTGGATGTTTAAAGTCAAGTTCAAGCAGAGTAAATAAAGGGGCATTTTATCAAATAGAAATATGGACATGTTTCACGAACAAACAACCAGAATGTAAACAAACTGTGCCAAAATAAAGATATAATAAATGTTATTATTACATTTTCTGCTTGAAATGTTCTTATGCTAACTTTCCTACATATTCCACAAATTAAATGTAATAATTAATAAATCGAGAGAAAGCATGAGTGAGAGTATGCATGCAGTCATTAATGCATTTAAAAATTAGAAAAACAAACAGGAAAAGAGAGAGAGAAAGAGAGAGAGAGAGAGAGAGCAAGTGCAAGCGGAGGAGAGCAAATGGAGAGAAACAGCTACACCCGCAGATCAGGAGGTGCAGGTACTGGAGAAAGAGGGATGGATAGAGGCCAAGTTTCCCAACAAACCCTCCCCCTGTACAGAGCAGCTCAGAGGAGGAGTGTAGGTGGGAGTTAAGCACTTCTCCAGATGTAGTAGACTTCTGCTCCTAAACTCTAACTTTCTCTAGAAGAAGCCTCCATCACTCAGAGCTCCAACAGTTCCTGCTCAGTCAACAACAGGGATAAACAAAATAACAGGATTGTCATCTGTAAACTAATTACACACTTCGTCCTCGCTTGCAACATCTTCACAGCAGGAATCTTGAGGTAAGACGCAACATTTGTTCCAAGGTGCTCAAGTTGAGATCTGTCTCAGCATCTAATTATCACAAATAGTATGCCATTTTTTCTTTTTGAACTTTCCTGGTCATAAATATTCCAATGCATATTGAAATGTTTATGTTAGCTCCCCTTGGACACTATGGAGGACTTTGTAGCTTTAGAATCTCAGAGTTTAAACATGCCTATCCTGTTAAATAAATTCACATCAGTTCTGACGTATGACCTGACATATTAACCAAAATAAAGCTGGACGAAACGTTCACATCAAAAGAATTGTTGAGGTATGAATATTACTTCAATCATTATGCATGCATTTACTTAATATTTTAAAATTCAAGTTAAGCCAAGTCTGAGGTCCTAAGCACAGCGGAGTTCATTAAAAAAAAAAGTTCATTCTTAAAAAAGTGCAATCAGCCCATATTTTACAGTAAGAGAAGCTAAAATGATCTATTTTAATTCATTTTAATGTACATTATGCCCTCTAAAGTTAAGACTGAGCTCATTTACGTAAAACTTTGATACTAGAGACCCCATCATGTGCAAGATATAAGAAACCTTTTCACAGAAAATATTCTCTGAATGCACCTTTAAAACCTCCGTTTAGACATAGAGCGAACAACGGGTAATTTAATTCCTTATGAATACTGTTCTATGTGAATATGTTAACTGACATGTTGCATCTGGAGAAATATTTACTATTCTTTTAGAGTTGAAGTAGTTTTTTGTATTATTATCGTATGAAACTACACTTCAATCCAATCATAATACATTCATATACAAAACAGAAAACTGTGGGGCTAAATTGTTGGTTGTTTACAGTCTTATCCAAATATTCATTCAGAGTGGTGTAGTTATTCTACCAGCAGCTGGAAGCAGCAATAAATAGACAGGAATGCAGAAGAACTAAAATTGCTCAAAATTGTCTGAGTCATCACAGGTCATTATTAGGCCTCTGACAGAACAATAAATCTGTCTGAAGGTTCACCTTTTTGGCTATTCTAAACAGCAGACATTTGCTTAAACTAAGCTGGCAGAAAAGTAACAAATATGCAAAACAAATGCCTAATAATCTATTTCTGTTCCCTGGAATCTAAATATATTTTTGTATTTAGGAAGTGTAGCACTTGCCTCCTTCCTCCTAAGATTGTTTGTGTAATTGGAGGAGTTACCAGCTTGTGGTAGGAAACCCATGCAAAGCTCTTACGGAGACAAATACTTGAGCAATGATTTATTATGTTTGGGCTCAGCAGCTCTGTGGGGAAGAACTAAAAGAAATAACACTGCAATGTATACACAACTGTTGTAAACAGAAAGGCCTAGATTCTAAATCTCCCACCTAATTAGAACTACTGTCAAATTAGGTCACAATTTACATTTACACACTGATCCAATGATAAGTATTTTGTGTACAATTATTTAGTGATACAAGGTGTAGTTTCACACTGTTACTTATATGTGTATCAAGAAAATTGAAATGTAATATGCTACCTTGAGTAACAGTTTAGTGGCATTCAAAACCCCTTGACATGCCAACAATAAACTGCACACTGTAATTTGTGCAAGTCAGGAATAGAAACAACTTTCTTAGAGTCATCACACAGGACTTCTGTCACATGCTGTAGTAACTGACAACTACAAATGTACTAAACTCAAAATGTACAGTCATTTGCATTATCCATTGGAAACCGATTGTGGTATTGTGGTTACTTGACCTATATTAACACACAGCTTGTACACTGTATATTAAGTACTGTATATAAAGTTATTATGTCTGCTTTGCAGTCTCACTGGACCCAGATCAGATAATGGCATGAGAAGGACATGGCTCAAGTGGGTGTACTTGCTTTCCTGATGTTGGCAGCTCTGTCCCTGCTGCTCATCTTGCCCTCAAGCCTCTGTGCGTGTCCGAGGTCCTGCAGTTGTCCTGGCCCCAAGGAGGTCCACTGCACCTTTCGTCACCTGCCCTCTGCCCCACGCAACATTCCCCAAAACACAGAAAGGCTCAACCTAGGGTAAAAATCTGCATCTTATTGAAAGCATTGAAATCAAGCTTTTAGCTATTAAACATTCTCATGTTACAGAAAACAAACATGTAAGCAGTGACCCCCAAAAAATATTGATTCTTAAGCCACACTTAAACATGTATGAATGCACTAGAGAACAAAATTGAAGTTGCAACCAAATGGCATAAAAAATAGACAGCACAAAGACACCTTTAAAGCAAATCCTTTAAAAAGACACTTGTTAGATTTAAGACCATAAAGTAGTTAATGAAATAAACAACACCTGTGGTTATTCTGCTAGAAACTCATAGTTTGAAGCAAAGAGTTTATACAGGCACTAAAAAAGTAACAGTTAAATATTGTTTTAGAAAAGTAAAACAAAAGTCTAGAATCATTTGTTTGCAGGTTGTTTGGTAAGAAATACAACAAAATGTATACATTTGTAAGTGTGGCTTCAGTGTCCAAATATTTTTGGGGCTTCTGGATACATATGAATCACAGTACTCAAAAGTAAAAATATTGCATAAATGATTTTGTGAAATTCTGCTGATTACCCTGTGACTCACAAAATTACTTTGTTTACTGTAAAGTTATAACAGCATTGGGAGTGTTGGGTCTTCAGATTTTGCAAATCTGCTGCAATTGGAAATGCTTATGCTGCATGGAAATGATATTGCCTCGGTTTCTTCAGGATCCTTTTACCATCTCCGTTCCCTCCAGGTATTTATAAAAACAATGAAATGTATGAGTTTATTAAAGTATATTCATCTGTTGTACCGCAGTGTCCTATGGCTTAGACTATATAAATGCTTCTGAGACATGACTTAAACACTTTGGGTAATAGTTTCCTTTTTTGCCACAGATACTTAAGTTGAGCTACAACAAACTTACAAGAGTTGATCCCAGCTTGTTTGAGGGTTTGACAAGTCTGGTACGGCTACATCTGGACCACAATCTCATTGACTTTATTGAGCCCTTTTCCTTTAATGGACTCACATCATTAAAGCTACTGCAACTAGAGGCGAACCGATTACGAGACCTACACCCACACACATTCATTACTGTGTCGGTTCTGGGCACATTTTGGAGCTCTAGCCTGCGGCACCTGCATCTGGCAGACAACCAGCTGGAATACCTGCTGCCTGGCACTCTGCAGCACTTCAGCAAGCTGGAAGTTCTCTCCCTGCACGGAAATCCATGGACCTGTGACTGCCACTTACATTGGCTTTTGGAGTGGGACAAAAATCATGAGGGTGAAACTTGTAGATTATATTTTCTTTGAAACCTTTAAATATTATTTTACCATCACTCAGAACTTGATGTAATGGCAACAAAAATAAGACTTTTGTTATATTTCTCAGATATTGTTCATGCACCATTTATTCAGAATTGTTACATTTGTCATCCATGTCTAATGCATTGTATTGTTACATTGAATTTGATGTTGAATGAGTACAATTCTGCAAAGAAGTACAAGGTAAACAAATCTTGTTGGTTTCTGAAATTGGTTTCTCTCTTTCTAGGAGTTATTAAGTGCAAAAAGGACAGAGAACTTGCAGAAAGTGGCAACTGTGCTGTATGTGCCTCACCGCAATCCCTGAACAACAGCCAGATCTTTCAGCTTTCAGCCAGCCAGCTCAACTGTGGCCGGCCTACCCTGCAGTCCACACTAAAAACTGGAGAAAGCAGCATCTGGGAAGACCAGGAGCCAGATGTCCCATACATTAAAGACCTGGAACGTCCTCTAGGCCACCTGACCTTCATTCTCTCTGACAGCCATGGAAATCAAGCCCATGTGGCTTGTGATGTAACACAGCCTGTTGAAGGCACCACTATGATGTGGGAGCAAGTCAGGAGATCAGATGAGATTGCTGTTAATGTGACTCTGCGGACTCTGCTGGAGTGTGAGATTGACAGGGAGGCTCTGCAGAACCTGTGGAGGTTGGTTGCCTACTACTACGAGAGCCCTGCTATTTTGGAGCGAGGAACCAGACTTGGAAATTCTTCAAAGGTCACTTTTCAGTACTCTCAAGCAACAAATGAGGAATCACCATATTTTACAGAGCTCAAAGGACACTTAATGGCTGAACCGGATTGGCTTTTACAACCAAAGGTCACCCTTCAGCTTAACAGGCGTAAAACCACAACAAAAAAACTGGTGATGAACTTTTCCACCTTTGTATCAAAACACATCATTGGAAGAGGGAACGAGGAAGATAAAATTTCCTCCTGGGCTATGATTCAAAGAGGAGCCCCAGGAAGAATTCAATCAGTACTAGAGCACTCTGAGGTCAGTCTGGACTGTAGTGTGCTCAGCTCGGGGCATCAGCCTGTGGAATGGATGCTTCCAGACTTAACAACTTTGGATCAAACAGACTCCCACAAACTAAAGGCAGAAAAAAATAGGTTAGTTATAAAAAATACAAGTGTAGCAGACTCAGGGCTTTATCATTGCTTTGTGAGGACAGACACTTACGTGGACATTGTTTCCTATAGACTCACAGTCAGGATGCGTCTCTTAAGTCCTAGTGATTTAAATGGAAAGAAGATATCTGTAGAAAATGGAGACTCTCTAAGTCTTCCTTGTTTAGTAACTTCTACAAAACCAACAGAGACCAAGTGGTTCTTGCCAAACTATCAGATTCTCACAGTATCAGATATGAAAGGAAGGGTGTATGTATCACAGAACACAACACTGATCATCAAAAAAGTTAGTTATGAGGATGCAGGAGAGTACAGTTGTTTAGCAGCTAACCCTTATGGGGTGGACATGTTGTCTCATCTAGTTGTTGTAACCGGTGAAAAGAAAGAAGCCCAAAGAGGTGTTACAGTGTCTGAAGATGAATCACCTCTCTTTGAGACTAAGGACAGCGAAGGGTCAGGATTTGAAGAAATCAAACGACCATCTGTTAAACTCACACCTCAAAGGGAGGATAAAAACTTTAAAGGTGTCCTTCAAAAAGTAAAAGGAAAGAAAATCAAAGAGGCTGCGAGGAAACCTAATAACTCTATTAAAGAGCTTAACCCGAGTCATTGGGAACGGATTCTTGCTAAAGTTAACGCTAAAGTCTCAGCCATGCCACCAACACCAGATACAACACATCTTGAAATGACAACCACATCAAAACCAGTGACAGAGACTACAATGATTATAACCACCACCCCTTTGTCAACAAATGTAATTCACATAACTAAAACAGATGTTACAGCTAGCAGTGCTAGCACAAGTTTAGATGTACAAAATTTCAGTGTGACACAGCTGGAATTGCCGCCCCACAGTGTGCACATAAAACAAGATACTTCACAGGAAAAGCAATCCAAACCCAAGACAGGCAATTCTAACAGTTCCGATCTGACTTTAGCACACACAGACTCTACAACAGTACCTGAACATGGAACTCAGCTGGCAAAACAGGTAGACAGACACACAATAGAGGAGAAAATAAGGGCCAATAATAATCCCATTTGGAACCAAAGGCGAAGATTCCCATATAGGCATCGTAGGCCTCCATCACGTAGGTTACGTCCAAAGAGACCAAATTTTACCCAAGCTCCTACTACAGCAGTCCCATTGTCTTCAGTCAAGATATTGATCCCTAATAATACCCCAGTGACAAGCACTGACTCCTATATTTCACACCAAAACAAAGAAGCTACAGCTTCGATGACTTTAGAAAGTTCTGTTGCACATAATCCAGTGACTGAAAGCGTAGCTTTACCAGTCACTGAGGATCCCCTTAAATTACCAAAAACAACATTCGGAAAAGAAGACAAGCTTAAAGACTTTAAAGGTCAAACAAAATACAAAACATTAGTTCAACACATAATTCCAACAGCACTGCAAAAAACTGAAGAAGTTTTAACTACACTTGCCACCAGATTAATCAACAGGTATGAAAGTGACAACAAGGAGAATATTTTAAAAATTAACAGCAATACAAATAAAGATGAGACAAGACTAATAACAGCAACAACAACCCCAAAAGTTCAAAGCAGCAACATAAATCCTCCAGTAAAACAAAGGCTGCATGTGACCGAAAAACCAATGTTAACTAATATAGAAAGGCAGAGAGTTTATAGCTGGGAAATAAAACCTCAGAGTCATGATGTGCCTCTTCATCCTTGGCTAATCCAAAAGAACAGCCAAAAACAAATCTTAGTTACACCTCAGCCTTACACTCCACCCAGCTTCTGGGCCAACCGCCATGGCATTCAAGTCTGGCCCACAGTTCATACTTCAAAACACCATCCCTCACAAGACAAAGCTTGGTATTTCCTGCAGATAGGAGGCAGGGGTGCAGGGGTCACCAATCAACCTCAAATCACTGCTCAAACACCAAAACCCACAATGTTGGAAATAGCTTCCTTTCCAAGGACCATAGCTCCACATATCAGCTCTCGTGTACGTGACCACTTGCTCTTCAACAGGCTCAGAAACAGATACAGACAATCACAGCTTGATGCATACAGACGGGCCCAGCTGGCTAAGCTTGCTACTTCTAAGACCCAGCCCACCCCTCAGCCTCACCATTCAACTGATTTCTTAAGTTTTTACAAGCATGTGACTCCTGCATCTGTCTTGGCATTTACCAACAAACCACCTGCCACAGCTAATGTTCCATACGGTAGTCAATGGCACTACAGTCATTTTGGAGCAAAAAAACTGAGTACTGCCATTCCGTTTCCAAACTTGATGGGCAGTGGCATTAAACCCAGGATCACAACAACCGAATCTGTTACTGTATCAGCTCTAGCAGAAGCAGATGTACTTCTGTCCTGTAAAGCATCTGGAGACCCAAAACCTGATGTTTCATGGACCAAAGTTTCAACAGGTTGGTAGATTCCTTATTTCAAAATGAGTCTGTTGATGAAATGTATTTAAATAGAAGGACTGCTTTCAGACTGTTTGTCCCTTGCTTATATTTTGACAATCATAAATCACCCTTCTGACATAAACACAGTAGCAGACAGTGATAATCATAACTATTATGTAACTTCTGCAAAAATAGTTTACCCTGTGTATCAGAATGTATTGATACAAATATTTAAGAACATTGGTAGGATGGACAAACTAAATACATGTTTGCAATTGTCAATGTTTTAGTAAATATAGAGACAAATGAAATCAAACCGTGCCAACTCATGAAAGGAAGTGCAGATATTTGAAGCGCAACAGCAATTTCATGTTACTTTACTTCAAAAATTATGCAGGCCAGGGTGGTCATTACAAACATTGTAGGCTCATTGCTTTACGGCATGTTATGAAAAGAGAAACAGCCAGCATAGTTTTTAAATAATAATTTATTCTGCTGATATGTTTGCTTGACTCTTTTTGGTGTATCTCCTATACAGGTGCAACAATTCAGGCCAACACAAAACACGGACAAAGATTTGAGGTCCTGTCAAATGGAACTTTTGTGATAAAGAACATTCAGTTGCAAGACAGAGGCCAATATCTCTGCACAGCACAAAACAAATTTGGCTCTGACCGCATGGTTGTTACACTCGTTGTACAAACTCAGCCTCCAAAAATCATGAGTTCAAAGGCCAGAGATGTCTCTGTATACCTGGGGAAAACAGTCAGCTTGGACTGCATTGCTGTTGGTAAACCTGAAGCTCAGATCTCATGGATACTTCCAGACAAGACATTTGTGCGAGATGTTGGTACCCATGATGGCAGAGTATCCCTTTATTCAAATGGAACCCTGAGTGTTCACTCAGCAAATTATTCTAACAAAGGTGATTTCAAGTGTATTGCCAGCAATGCAGCAGGGGCTGATACACTAACATACCACATTCATATTGCAGCTTTACCACCAACAATTGCTGAAGCTGCATCTGAGAGTATGTTTATAAATGCTGGCAAAAGCATATATGTGCATTGCACAGCTAAAGGAGAGCCATCACCTCTTATTAAGTGGGTTCTCCCTGATGGATCACAAATGAAGCCAACACAGTTCTTCGGAAGGAGGTTATTTATCTTCCCAAATGGAACACTTTATATAAAAAATGTCAGTCCCATCGATTCAGGGAGGTATGAGTGCTCAGCTTCCAACCCAGTGGGCTTTTCTAAAAGAACTGTGCAGATTGACATTAGGCAAGAGGCAGGTCCCTGGAAAGGTTTACCCCAACAACACAGTGTCACGGCTACATATGGATCCACAGTGTTTCTACACTGTCCAGAGTCCACAGGTTCCCACAGAGGCACAGTCTGGAGATTGCCATCTAAAACCCTGCTAGAACATCACTACAGGTATTTATATTTAAAAAGCATTTAAAAATATCAAGTATTAAAAGTGTAATACTACATTTGAACATGGTTTCTAAATGTGTTCCTGTAGACAAAACACACACTTCTCACAAAAGGCATAGCTTGAACGCACAGTAAGTCATTTTAGATATAGATTATCGCATCTTTGTTTTCCTAACAATGCAAGTCGCTTTGGACAAAAGCGTCTGCTAAATGCCTAAATGTAAATGTAGATAAAATCATCTGTCAAATGTATAAATGTAAACTCTTACTTTAAGATAAGCAATCTTTTTCAGTAAATTATGTTTAACTATAATAGATAATAGTTAAATTATCTAATAATTAAATTGAATTGAATGATTATATAATAATTAAACTGAAATATTTTTGATTATGGCAGACACATTTATTAAAAAGCACTTTATAATGCATTTCATGCTACACATTTTATGAGTATGTGCATTCCTTGAATCAGACCCATGACCTTTGGCACTGCTAATGCCAGGTTCTGCCAACTGAGCCACAGGAAAGTCAAAAAACTGAAAGTATCTGCTTAGTAATATGGGGATGTATTTCTTAATCAAAAACACCACAAAAGTCAGATTATTTATGTCAGGCTGACATAGCTTTATATCTTCTTTACTAAGATTGAGAGTTTCATGTTCCTCAACTGAGCAATTCTCACTGTTACCACTATGTAGCCTGAATAACACTCAAATTCACAGCAGACATACTTCATCACTTGTGTAATTCAACAATGTCTGGGGTAGATTAAACAAGCAGTCCATCTCAGGCTACAGCCCAAACAACCCCTGCAGATCTAGACAATACAGTAACTGAACGGAACACAAGGACAAAACTTCAAACACTCAGTCCATCTGTTTAACAGCATACTTAAAACAATCAGATAAACTTAATGAAATAAGTGTTTATTGAGTCATTATTATAGCTAAAATTACCCTACCTACAAAAAAGTTCCATAAACACTTTCATTCTTTAGTAGTTAATTAATATGATCAGCTGTCATATAAAGCTGTAAACAATTTCTTTCTATTTATTCCCAGTCCACAAAGACACATCACTGCTTTTCCCAACGGCACTTTGAGAATTCTGAGACTGACTGAGAAAGATGGAGGCAATTATCTGTGCATGTACCAAAGACCAAACGGTGAGGACATGGAGCTGTTCCAAGTACAGGTTCTCATGAGACCACCAAAGATAGAGAACACAGGAGCACAACATAAAAGAGTTGCTAATGGAGAAAACTTCCTAGTGGACTGTGTAGCTTCTGGCCTTCCAGACCCTGAGGTATCATGGAGCCTCCCAGATGGCACCATGATCAACAATGCTCTCCAGTCTGATGACAGCGGAATCCGTAATCGCCGCTATATCATCTTTGGGAATGGAACACTTTTGTTGCAACAAATGGGAAAGAATGATGAGGGCAATTATACATGTTATGCTAAGAACACACTGGGAGAGGATGCAATGAATGTAAGTGTACAAGTAGTGCCAAACCTACCCCAAATAGCTCTTAAAGACCAGCAACTTTGGGGAATTTTTGGTCAATCAGTAGAAATAAAATGTGATGCTACAGGTGTGCCACGCCCTACAATTATCTGGATCTCACCAAGGAATGAGATGATAACCTCATCTTCAGTCAAATATCAAATACTGAATGACGGGACTCTAATCATTAAAAAACTGACTTTGGATGACCAGGGAAAATATGCCTGTGTGGCACGAAACCCAGCCGGAGACCACATTAAAAATGTGAAGCTTCTAGTTAAGGTTAAAGAGCCAAAAATCAATGGGAAAAGTGGACAAACAGACAACAAAGTTTTAGCAGTGTATTACCAAACCCTGATGCTTGACTGTAAAGCAGAGGGTATGCCTGATCCACAAACAACCTGGACCACACCCTATGGTATGTCTCTACCCACACCATATTTGGGTGGCAGGTTTCAAGTCCACAAGAATGGCAGTCTTGAGCTCAGGGGGATTAGAAAGACTGATGAAGGACGCTTTCTGTGCATAGCCAAAAATTACTTAGGGGAAGCAAGGCTAGCAATTGACCTGGAGGTTGCATCACTCGCTGAGAAGCCAAGCTTCCCAGTGCCAAACATTGAGGTTCTTCCTCTCAAAGCAGATGGTGATGACATTACTTTGGAATGTCAAGCAACTGGAAAACCAAAGCCAGAGTTTGTCTGGATTCTACCCAATGGAACAGCGCTGAATCCAGGCATGAAACTTCATAGATTTACTCACTACCTGGGAAATGGAACTTTACACATCATGCGGCCAGCTGTCATTGACAAAGGTGTGTATCGTTGCTTAGCCAAAAATGTAGCCGGACAAGCAGAAAAGCGCTATGCTTTAGAACTTGGACAAAAGCCTCAAATCAGAGGTACAGCTGCTGCAATGAAGATTTCATTTGGACAGACATTAAATATGCCGTGCACAGTGGATGGGTGGCCTCAGGCAACAATTACTTGGACTCTTCCAAATGGCCTAGTCTTGGACAAGCCTCAGGTAATGGGAAGAGTGACATATTTATCTAATGGTACACTTCAGGTCAAAGAAACCTCCAAATTTGATAGAGGAACATATACCTGCAAAGCCACAAACACATTTGGCTCATCAGCATTATCATATCCAGTAAGTATTATGGTGTTTCCACCTCAAATCACTCATGCTCCTGCTTCAGTAACTAGAGTTAGAAAGGGGTTTCCTGTGACTCTGAACTGTGTAGCTGCTGGCATACCCAAGCCAGAAATTTCTTGGACTCTTCCTGGACGTACTACACTCGTACCAAATAATCGATTCATGGGGCAGAGTGGAATTCACATGACAGAAGAGGGTAATTTGGTCATACAGGACCCAAGCCTCATGAACTCAGGAATTTATAAATGTAATGCTAGAAATGCTTTGGGAACAGATTTCAAAGCAACATACCTTCAAGTGATCTGAACGAGACAGAGAAACCCATTAGGACATGCAGTTGTTTAGCTTTGCAATAACAAAGACACTTTTAATTCATTTAAAATAACCTAAGCAATGTTGTTAAAGGGCATTAGAATTTTCTTTTCTTCTACAGTGTCACAGCCAAGGGCTGTGCCATGGATCCAAGGCTAAGATGCCTTTGGTAATCTGTATTTAATTTATAAAAATATTGGTTTGTACATATTTATATATGCCACAGATTAAAACTGAATCATTTTACATTGTTTTTTATATAAATTGTACAAAAAAACATTCCAGAGTGCTGTAAATCCTTGTAAACTCGCTGAAGTCTACATGTCTCATATGTTCTGTGAGATTTCATGTATTTTCCAGCCTAATAGAACAAAATAGCCTTTCAGTAAAACGAGGCCTTGTATAGCACAAATATCGGCATTGATCCAGTACCCTTACAAAAAATTACACAAGAAGCCAATTATGGCTTCTACTTACTGCCACACAGGGTAAAAATAAATAACAATAGTTAATTAATGGGCTTCTTGTTCAGTCATTAATATATACAGTTTTAAAAATGCTACAATTGCAAAAAAATTACCAAGTAAACTGGTGTGCTTCAATTACTATTTAAATGCAATATATCTTAGAGCTGAATCAAAAAATAGTTCTACAAAGTATATAGCTAATATAATCAAATGCATGTACATTTGTGAATTCCAAAAATAAATTACAAAACAAATATTTTTAATATCAGTTTCTCCTAATAATTTAACCTTCTTCCGCTCAGATTTTCTGCTGAGAAAAGACTCCAGTAATTTCACGAGTCATGTTAAAAAAAATACTTTAAAACTGCAGCTTGTCAAGCTACATACCATAAGTTAGTAGTTTAACTCAAATCTAACTACTCTTTTGAAAATACAAAATGTACATGCTTCGCTGCTAAAAAGTAGTAAGCCTGATTTTTATGATATTTAAAACAAAATTACATAAATTTCAGTGACGTTTATGCTTGAAACAAGATAAACAAAACTATGCATTTATACTTCTGCATCAAACCTCACCAAAAATATTACTATGTCTTGCAACTATGCAGACTGATCCTGTTATGACAATGTGATGTATTTAAAAACATATATACATATACACACGCATATATATATATATATATATATACATATACATACATACATATGTGTGTATGTATATATTTAATCATAGTATATTGAGGGGAACTTGGTGATTTCCTGTTTCCTGCCATATTAAATTATGGTGTAAAAATGTCCATTAACCACCACTGGCATTTGGCTGTGTACTTGCTAAACGACAGCAACACATCAACACAGGACTACTGCAAACAACCCCACATTGTCCCGCGCATAGGGCTTAAACCGTAGACTCAATACAAAAGTGCACAGGCCAGTGTAACAAACTGATTTACTGGAATGAATCTGACTGTTCACTACCGCATGTGAAAGAAGGAGAAATGAACACATCTCTACAGTCAGCAATCTCCTCAAGTTCATGACCAGATGATCTGCACACACATCTACATTCATTTCACAGAAATGACATTTTAATGGTTTAAAGCTTTATTTCATTGGCTACAAAATTAACAATATTCAGCAAATACATAAAACAGAAAATCCAAAACTTCTTCTTACCGTGATCTGCTGCAGTACATTTACAGTGACGATGTCAAACTGTATTTGGCGGGAGATGGCGTTTTGACGTCATTCGTCTGCGCAGTTATGTCATGTCCGTCAACGGAAAGAGCCGCTGATGCATCCGCGTGTTAATGACGATGCGGCGTTTGTCGCTTGTTCTTAACAGCGATCGATACGAAAATAACTTGTAGTTTTGTTTGAAACTGAGATGACGATATGGCAATTAAACTTATAATTCACAATGACAAGAAAAGTACAAACGACACGCTATTGAATGAGAGAAACGTGTAATTTACCCCAGGTGTTTATTTGTGTACCTGTCTGGTGGGTTCTGGAGTGAAAAGGTTTGAGAACCCCTGGTACATGGTTCCTAATGTTCGGACATTTATTTAAATTATCTAAAGAAATTTAGAAGAAAAGGTTGAGATGGTTAAATGAAACGCGAGTTTTTGAGTAATATTTTTCTCTGGTTTTGGGCCAGTATATCCCGCTGTTGTCATGTTTATATTAAACTCAACTGTGAATGATATGGTCTCTACTGAACGGTTTAAATGACCCGCATCGGTTGTCGTGCTGTTATCAGTGTGTGAACTGCATCTGTAAGGGAGTGTGTCTGTCATCCCTCCCCCATCATCAGACATCCTCACCGCCGACCCGCGGACATCAGACCCGCTGCATCGTTCACAGTTATGGCAAATGCATTCACAGAAATCAGGGAAGGAAGAAGCGACTCACACCATGCAAACCTCACGTCGTCCCTGGACCTGAGCTCGTCTCTGGACCACAGCGTGCAGACGCGCATTTTTAAGATCATTGTCATCGGAGACTCAAATGTGGGCAAGACCTGTTTAACCTTCCGCTTCACTGGCGGATCTTTCCCCTGTAAGACTGAAGCTACCATCGGCGTGGACTTCAGGGAGAAAGCGGTGGAGATCGAGGGCGAAAAAATAAAGGTGGGATTGTTGGTTTCGTCGAGAAGGCCCGTGTCTCATTGTAACAGGACTGTATTGTGTGCTTGATACCAGCATCAGTGTTTACATTCTCAGCAGACTCACTGAAACTGTAAAGTTCACTGTTAAAGAAACACGAGTTTCTAGTGCATATATTCTTTTAGTAACAACCTGCTATGATGCTGTTGTACATGGTGGTATTTAACACGCCCTTACAGTACAGTACAATACAATACATAACACACCACTACAAAGAACATTTGTATGACACTTTGTAACTGAAAGTGTGGGTTATAAGCCATATAAATAATAAGTACATTCCTAAATACATTTTCCATGATTATTACAGGGTCTTTACTGTTAGCCTTAGAAAATGCATTAACCGGAATGACAGAAGATTGTGAACTTAATAATTGAATGATATTTCATATTAATTCATTATTGTGTCAAAAGTGAAACCCACACATGCATGAAAAGTTTTAAGGACTTTGGGACAACAGACAAAGGCTTTTCTAACAACAGGCTATTATAGAAAAATTAATGTCTGTCTGTTGCAGCAGAAGATAGTTGTAAATATTTGCATGTATCCTCACACCCCAAACAGGAAAAGTTTTTGAAGAAGGTTAATGAGATGTATTGTCATGCTACTGTGTACTTGCAGACTCTGTGCAAGCTTGCAGTTTGTTTTTGACGTGTTTCTTCTCTGTCAGGTGCAGGTATGGGACACAGCAGGGCAGGAACGCTTTCGCAAGAGCATGGTAGAGCATTACTATCGCAACGTCCACGCTGTCGTATTTGTGTATGATGTCACGAAAATGGTCTCCTTCCAGAACCTAAAGACCTGGATCCAGGAGTGTAACGGGCACGGGGTCTCCTCCTCTGTACCGCGCGTCCTGGTGGGCAATAAATGTGATCTAGTGGACCAGATCCAGGTCCCCTCCAACACTGCCCTGAAGTTTGCAGATGCCCATAACATGCTGCTGTTTGAAACGTCAGCCAAAGATCCCAAGGAGAGTCAGAACGTGGACTCAATTTTCATGTGCCTGGCATGTCGACTGAAAGCCCAGAAGTCGTTGATCCACAGAGACGTAGAGAGAGAAGACGGCAGAGTGAAGCTGAGCCATCAGCCCGAATCTAAGAGCAACTGCCCCTGCTGAAGACCCTAAACTGTGACATCATTAACCTTAATCATTTACAATGAAGAAATGTGCCTGCAATTAATGACAGTTTTGATTTGTGAGAACGATTTCCTGACTTCTGTGTGTTTCTGTGTGTGTGTGTGTGTTTAACTTTCCTCTTCTTTCCCCGTTACACCAGCTGTAAGGAAACAGCTCCATGTTGGTTAAATCTCATGAAACTGTCAAGAACAACTCTAAGTCATATTCAACCTGGAAATCAACAAAGAAAATAAGCGTTTCTGCAGGAAGACGCTGTTCTCATGAGAATCAAGCACCCATTCTCACTACTGTAATGTTACAAAAGATTAAAATGGACTATTTGTTATACTGCCTTTATGCTGATTAAAAATGTTATTGTTGTTCATTTTTAACCATATTACAGTTTAATGCAAATCCAGATTATTGGTCATAAGAATTAGGGAGAAAAATCTGCTCATTCATCATGAAAATAATGTCATAATGCAAAACAACTAACTTAAAGCTTTGAAAAATGAAATCTATTCATTTGTTCTGTCACATTTATTTGGATTTACCCATCAGCATACAATCAGCTCAAGATTTTAGTGCAATGAAACTTCCTCGAGTGTCAGCTGATATTCTTACACTACTGTAGCAGTCAGGAACTGTGTGTGGTTCTGAAACATGTTTTATAATGAATATTCAAATGATTCCATGCCTTAAAACACAGCTTATATTAATTCAACAGCTTTTTGATAAAGAAAGAATACATTAACCAATACTAACTGCATGGATGTATTACATATCTGAAAATTAAATACTCATAAAAACGTTTCTTTTTGGTTAGCATTAAATGGTTAGAAATCCAACAAAATCTTTAAATGAATCAGATAACACTACTAATTCACCACATGCTTGCAAATGAGTATGAACTTGTTGTAGTGTGACAGGACATTTTGTGTAGCAGCTAAACACTACTTAACATCACATTAATATTTCTACAGCTTAAAGTGCTTCTTCCAAATACAAACACTAACCATCTATAAAAACTTCAGCCAGGCTAATGATTGTTACATATGTTGAGTGCTTTCAGGTAGATGTTGATGAAAGATGAAAGCATGAAAATGTTCATTGTAAAAAAGGAGATTGTAAATTGGAAACAGTGTGACTTGTTTTTTATAACATTACATCTGCTAATATCCTCTTCTAAATTGTCTATCTGTTCTATTCAGTTTTTTTGGGGTTGTTCATGAGAGAGTTCTCTGGTTTTAAATGTTATTAAAAAGAAGCTTTATTCCTTTGAATTATCATGTTTTGGGCCAGGCTGTCTGACATATTGTGTTCGATTTTGAGCACCAAATTAAAAAGCACATAACCTAAAGCATCAAACTCTTTAATTAGCTAAAAATTGGTGCAGTTTGGTTACACTGTTTCAGGACATTTACTGCAGTAAAACTGAGCTGTAGTTGAGGGCACCTATAATCAAGATTTAGAGCTGTGTGTCTGATGCTATGCCAGATGAGTCATTCTTTTTGCCTCCAAAATGTAGTTATCGAATCACAAAAGAATTTGAGATCAGTTTAGTATTTCATTTATTTCTGAAACAATATTAGAAGTGCT
Source organism: Ambastaia sidthimunki (assembly GCA_036877625.1). Taxonomy (NCBI): domain Eukaryota; kingdom Metazoa; phylum Chordata; class Actinopteri; order Cypriniformes; family Botiidae; genus Ambastaia; species Ambastaia sidthimunki. The sequence continues at coordinate 62,710 of JAZGTK010000536.1, forward strand.
AGCATAACCAGGACCTGGTCATGGACTTCTTTAAATGTGACAAGCATGTTACATCAAAATCAATAAATGAGGTCTAGATAGGGTTCAATTATGTAACACTTTAGTTTTACCCTTTTGTCTTTCTGGTTTACACTGTAACAGTGGAAATAAAGCGCTCAATGTTTGTGTGTTACACCACTCCATTTGAATTCATTTCAACCCTTTGCAGACCAGATAGTGTCAAACTCGCAAAGTAAAATATGCCTTTTGCTATTTCATGCTATTTATAGTGGTAGGTTCGTAGCAGGTAATACCTATTACAGCTATAAAATGCTAGGAAGAGAAGAAAAGGTATTTTTACATGAATAAATTCGCAGTGATCATAACCAGCAGATGACGCGGTTTCCTCATTTTTTAATTTCCGGAACGACTTTTATTTTGAAATGGTTCTCGCTGCAGCGGCTTCATTGGGTTCGAGCAGCTGTAGCAGCAGCAGAACTGTGAGTTCGGTTCTGCAGGGCCAGAGATGGCTGAGTACAGTCAGGCGGGTATGTTAACAGCTGTTCACTGACAGAACAAACCCAAGATCTACACTGGCCCGGTTCTCAGGTTCCTGTTCTGGTGAGAGATTACAGAAAGATTGCGTTATTATATGTAATGTAATGTTTGTTGTCAATATATCGTGAGGTGTTCCAGGAGTTCATCAGAACCCTCCCGAACCAGTCAACCAGATGCGACGAGTATAAAACACGCCAATGTGAGTGAATGAATCCCATCTGCTTCTCTAGACACACTGCAAATGTCATCCGCTGCTTCAGACATCGCCGTGATTGTGACGGACAAAACCCTTCCAGATGTGTGGAATGAACCGTCCGGGCTCCTGGAGCTGGAGAATAAGGTCACGTTTGTGCTTCTCTCTTCAGAATAAACAGCTGCTAAAACCAAAGCTGTTGAGCTCTAACCAAAGATAAACAAACTGTGTCAGTTGAGCTGTGATCAAGAGGGTCTGATGTTGGGGTCTGAGGGTCTGATGTTGGGGTCTGAGGATCTGATGTTGGGGTCTGAGGGTCTGATGTTGGGATCTGAGGGTCTGATGTCATTTACTAGAGTTGTGGACAACGACAGCAGCTTTAGACACGTCATGTGTATGATTCAATAACCTTCTCCAGTATTTTTAGGAAAAAGCTCACCCAGAAATTCTGCCATTATTTATCCACATTCATGTAGTTTCCAAAACATGATTCATCCATACGACAATGCAGATACCTAGAGTATTTCCTCACGACAGCTACGTTTCCTTACACAGAATAAATGAATGCATACAGGTTTATACAGGTTTGCCTTTTGCTGACGTGATCAAGACAAACATTTCCAACAGAAATATTTGTTTTTTTTACAGTTGAGTCACATTTAAACATTCACGTGGAATTTTGTCTGCAAAGTTGATATTACAGGATTTCATTTTTAACTGGGAAAGTGTCTGATGGTGGTTTGGTCTGTATTTCAGATATGCTCGTGTCTTATGGTCTTCTTCCTCAGTAACATGTTGGAGACACATTTCCTCTCTACTGGAGCTTTTGAAATCTCATTGAATGGTAATGTGATTTAGATGAGCAAATTAAAACATGTGTATGTCACAGAAACATCACTGGCTCTTACTGTTTTTTTAGACGTACCCATTTGATCCAAGTTGCAGTCAGGATATGTGCCCAACATTCAGGAGCTTTTCCAGATCTTGGATAACCACCTGAAGATAAATCAGATGGACAAGCTGAACTTTCCCTCACCACAGCACAGCTTGCAGGAGTTAAGTGAGTGTCAAACCTGCTCTTAGACATCAGTGTTCATGTCACAGCATGTGTCACTTTTGCATGAGTGTAAATATTGATTATGAAATATAATTTTATCAGATAACAAATTATCAGGACACA
>JAZGTK010000537.1:0-64563 GCA_036877625.1 Ambastaia sidthimunki
ACGTTCCCTTTTAGCTGGGAATTAGTTATGGGCATATGAACGTGTCCCAGCGTTGGCATGAATTCAGATGCTGGGAGCATTTCTGACACATTCACACAGAGAAGACTGCTGGGAAATTGGTGAGGTGGCACTAATCAGTCCCTGCGTGTTTGTTGGGGTATGAGTGCATTAGTTATGCCATTAGTTAAGCCATTAGTTATCTCTTACGCAGCCACGCTCACTTATGTTGACAGTTTCATACAGTGAGATGATTCTCTTCACAGAGGGTGTATCCACACGCACAAACACACATGTCCCGATCCTTCCCATCGTCTTCAGCGTGAGACACATCCAGTCATGACTGCTCACAGTCAAATTGGTTTAAGGCGGGAATCTGTGTAAAGTAACTGTTTACAGTCAAAAGCAGCTGGGTAAGTGAGTGCTGGTGAGAAAACTCAGAGAGATAACAGTGTGTTTTATACCCTTGATAACCCCGGTGAGAAAAGTACACAAGTATATTTTCAGTCAGCACATCACACACTATTTAAATTGTGTTTCTGCTCATTGGTTTGTAGGTTGGCTAGTTTCATTTTCACAAATGTATATATAAAATAAAAACTTTTTTTATTTTTATTATTTAGCTGTTTATGCAGTCAGTTACTTTTATCTCATAGAAATGGGATCATCTGTGGACTTTTCACACCCTAAAAGGTCTTGAAATCATGGTGGACAAAGCTGTCAGAACAACATTTCCACACAAAAACACACAAAACTAAATAAAGAACAATTTACCTTCCACGTTTGTATGGTTGTTAGGAATGGATGTGTACTTGCTACTTTTCTCACTTTGAACAGAAATCTCCCTTTATCAAGGTGACTCCACCTCCACAAATAGCCCATCCCCTGCTGCCAAACCGTTCCCAATGCCTGGGGTAGCCTCCAGAAAATCGACAAAAAGGCTGTAATTAAAACTAATTAGCAGGAGTGTGAGTGTATATATCATTAACCATCCCATAATTCTGTTGACTTTATAGTTAATTGAGTGCACAGAGAGAAAGCCAGCATGTGGCTGTGTGAGGTAAACTTGTATTAATTATGGTTTTTACAAAATCCTTATTCACACCATCCACAGAATTTGGGTAATACTTTGAGTAAGACTCAGACTAACAGTTGTACAAACTTCAGTACATATCTAATCACTAGCTGTAAGTGTGAAGAGTCAGCAAGCTTTTCCTGAGTTCTCCCTCTCTGGTTTTGAGATCTGAATGAAGTTTTGTGAAGTGAATGATGCTACATGTTCATGCGACTGCATCAGCCCTGCCGACGCACACCACAGCCAGCAGGTCAGCCTGAAATTAACTCTCACCCGAGCCAAGAAATTCTCTTGCACTCGTTCTCAGCGAGAGCTAAGTCACAACTCAGAAACTGCTTGCTGTAGTTTTTATAAAACTGGCTAATGCGTGTGGCTGTGGTGTGACAGAACTCTTGTGAACTGTATTAAAGGGTGTAATAGGTGATTTAATTTGATGCTGCTCAGATTCTCACTTTCAGCACAAAGGCAAAAACTTACTTTGTACTGCCAATTTTACAATTTACACCTACAGTTATGGTTCCAGCGCTGCGGTGAGTGATAGGAAAAAGCATTCCCAGCTAGCAATTTTAGAAAGTCAGAATGTTTCCCTAATGTTTCCATTAAGTAATAAAAACGTTAAAAATGTTATTTTGAAAGTTCTAAGAATGTTCGAAACGTCTAGTTTACTTCAGACGTTTTAACATTATGGTTACAAGAACAATTTTTTTATTCTGTAATGATTTAAAGCTACCACTTAAGACTTAAGATACTTAAGATTAATGTTTTTGATATATCACAGTAGTACTAAGTCCTACGAATGTTACTGCAAAAAAACATTCGATAACGTTTTGGAGAACATTAGCCAACATACATAAACGTTAGTCAATGTTCCGAGAACGTTCCCTGTTAGCTGGGAGTGCATTTATTACATTTTGATGATTATAGTTTGATGGCTGAGAGTGAAGAACAAACATTTATATGTTTGGTTTTATAAAAGCTTTATTGGGTGATGAAAAATAAGAATTAATTTCAATGTGAATAATCTGACCGTCGTCTTCAAGCTCGCGTTCAACACACGACACCTTCACAACGCTCTCATCTCACAGCAGGATCCAGGCTTCACAGTTGACACATATTAGCATGCAGGCAGCTTGTGAGTGTCGCTATGACGTCAGCAACAGGCGAGGAGGAAACGAGGGTCCGAGGGAGAGCAGAGTCTTCTGATGCACCCTTATTAGAACAACAAACACGTTTAAACACCATTAACTTCAACGTTACATGTGCACGCCGTTTAGTTTCCACGGTAACCACAGGGCGGTGTATATTTAGAGCCCACGGAATAAGATCGTGAAGGAGAGATGGAGATGGAAAAAAGTGGGGGGAGTAAAAAGTACGCACAATTAATTTGAAAGAAATACTTCTTGCCATGTTTCAGTCAGGGAGTTTTTAAAACCATTTAAAAATCATACTGACTGAACAATACGAATGAGTGACTTTCTTTAGTTTTACTTTTCCCTTTAAACTCCCTTTATGAGGAACGCTCAAGAAAATCAAATTCTGATTCGGTTTGGTTTGTGAATTTGCTTTGGGATGTTAAATCTTGACCAGTTGGAGGCAGCACTGGTTATAGTCTACACATCTGAAACTCTCAGTCCATCACTTTACTGTAAAGACGGAATAAGATCACTCTTCCTGGCAACAATTATAATAACCGACTGGAAAACAGTCGCTATGAATCATTAGTTTAAAGAAATATGTGATGTGTACAGTAGCTTTAGATATTTGGCACCAAATTTCATAATTCAAGAAAAAGTTTTTTAGTTCTGTATTTTGCATATAACAGCTAATTTCTATTTATCACAATGATCTGGAGTTTTAAAATCTGTAAATGGAAACAAGGAAGAAATATTGTTAATTATTAGCAAAATTGTTACCAATATTTACATGTTCTTTGTGTCTCTGTATTTCTTGAACATTTTTGTCATTTGTAAAATAAAAATGCTTTCTCATATTTATTGCAAGAAAAATGATTAATTGAAACAGTTTATTTAATCTTTTTTGGGGCTCAGAAGCTGCATACATTGTCATTCAGAGTGAACGGATATAAAGAGGTGTTAAAACCAGAGGCTGTGAGCTCAGAGAAAATATTTTGATCCTTTTCCGCACTTCTGGTGAGGTGTTTAGATACTTGAATCACATCTAAAGCAACTCAGAGACCGGAGTACAGTACACAAGGCGCTCAGTATTACCATGGCAGCTGAAACCCACCCAAGTCCTGCAGGTGTGTGACTCACCCCCACTAGCTCAACAAAGGGAGAGAGACCGCCGCATAGAGACGCAATCTCTTCATCTCTTTCTTATGTCAACATGCTGCATTGCCAACTTTGTAAATGGACTCAACACACGCCCATGCGTGCCCCCCAACATGTTATAATGTAGTGATGCAAAGCAGATCTATACTTGTCAATTGTCACATTTTTTACATTTCAGATTAAATGTTACTCTTTCTTGATTTGGCCTCTTGTTCAGTAAAAGGGAGAGCGTGATATGACCCAATACTCACTTATTCTAGCTGTTAATAGAAACTTCACAGGAAGCGGACAGATTTCAGCCTCATAGTCATGAATGCAGCAAAAATGAGTTGGGAAGAGGTGAGAGCTGGATAGAACTCATGTGTGAAGTGATCCTGAATCTGGCCATGAACTGAAGTAGCAGAGGCCAGTAATGTGGTAAAGTCTATTTATTGGTGTAACTGGGAGGCAGTGGCTCAGCAGGTGAGAGATGGACTCAACCTTGAACACCCCCAGTTACAGTAGACATGCAAACTGCAGTTTCATATGTCATGCTTCAGGATCATTGGGTGTGGTTTACTTTAGTAATTAATAATATACTGTATATAGTGTTAAAGAACTCCAATATAATAATTATAAGGATTATTTTATATAAATGAATACCTTATTTCTATTTAGAATTCGCTTATCCCACACCAAAATTCTGGAGGACTTATTTTGTACAATTTGGGTAGAACATACTCAGAGAAAAGTTTACAGTGTTCTACTAGTAAAACAAATGTAACAACAGTTTGGCCAATCACTCTTTCAGGTTCTCCTGCCTCTTATCTTCACTTAGCTTCATTACCTCCTTCAGAGCACCAACCCAACACATACTATCTCCTCCCTTCTCCTCTTCTTGACTCTCTTCCTCCTTCTCATGCTCTTCTTCCTCCACTTCAGAACACACACCAGCTCTTGAAAAGAGTCCACCGGTTGAAAACGCTCCTACAATAAGAAAGACAGAAACCAAAACTTGTAACACAATGGTATAAACATCTCCCAGCTAACAATTTTATGTTGTAAAATTACAGCATCAAATGTAATTTTACAACGTACAGCATCAAGTGATGTTGCCTCTTATCTGGCTTTATAAAGCTATTTATTCAGTACACAGAAGGTAAAGAGTATGAACAGCCATTTTTTGTAACAACAATCAATAAGAAATATGCTTAACAAGAACAAAAAGCTGCTGTGCACTTTAAGACAAGATGAGTATAAACAAAAAGACACATGATGTTGGGGACACAAAGGAGCTTGTTTCAGATCAGGGTGTGATGACACAGTGCTTTTGAAAATAAACAGGCTGATAAAGCTCATGGAGAAACAGGTCCACGCTGTACACTGTGCCGAGATGAACTGGCTCAGTCTGAGAAGAGAGGTTCACTGGCTGATAACACGCAGAGCTTAAAATGACAGACAGAAAGTCTGCTCATGTTATACAGCAGCAGTGTTACAAGAGGAAACATACATTCAGTAACTTAGTTAAAAGAACATTTTGAATAAAAAAAATTCTGTTGACAGTCTGTATTGCCAAGAAAACTATTTTGACTCCCTTTGTAAAAACAAAAGAAAATTGTATTTACAGTGATGCTCCTACAATGGAAGTTTGTGTTGCAAGGCATTCTGGAGGGTTTAAGCTTGTTTAAGCTTGTAGTAGAGACCTGCATTTTTGTTAAAACTGTTATATAAGGTCTTGTGTACAGAAATGTTTTTCATTTCAGCTGTAAGGTTGTTGAAATCATTCTTTAAGCAGTGAGACTATCGTTCTAGGAAAATTACTTTCCGGTTATGTGCTACCAACATAATTCCTGTAGACGGATTTTCTTCTTTCAGGCATCATAAAACGTTCCGGGATGCACCAACTTTACATGACACGAGCTGTAAAATGCACAGAAAAGGTTAGGAAGTGATTTTATCACACAAGTCTCATGTTTTCAGGTAATTTCAGGTGTTTTGGCTGTATTAATGTTTATCCTGGTTTAATACCTGTCCAATAAATGGATGTTAGTGCTGATGATGAACGAGTGCAGGAGATGGAGAGACACAGAGCTGAAGAAAAAAGAGCACTGTTATCTCTCAGGTCTTCTCTGCAAATTCACATTTCTGGACTTGGAGATGTGAGATGCTGGGTAATCAATAAAAGCAGATGCCTCAGTCCAACAATCTCCACCCTCTTCTTTTAAAACAGAGACATGAGGAACAGGGAAATATGAATCAAACATAACTTAAACAAAGAATTAATAGAGATAGATAGAAAGAAGACGAGGGTCAGTTTGTGAAAAACAGAAAATTATAAATAAAGAGGGTAGAAGAAAAGAGAGCTCGTTTCCCAGGAACATAAGCGGATAAAGCACAACAAATAAAATCAAGTTTGGGTTAACAGGGCTGAACACAACCATCACACAATTTGGTTTATGTACAGCAGCAATACGGAAAATGAAAATACCCTCATTTTAAGATAGAATAGAAGCCATAAAATAATCAAATCTTTTCAAAGCAGAACAGCCTAACAGATACTATGTGAATAAAAACACCAGTGCGTTTATTTCTGTCACCTGTGGGCCCCCATCACAACAAGCAACAATCACAACTCATTCTCCATAATTTGCCTTGAATCCTGATCCGACAATGAGAACAGCCTGCGTCCAATTACCTCTAAGTTTAGAATTAATTCACTATGTTAAAACCAGTGTTTACATAGAAACACAACAGTCAATGGTTTGTCAACTTCCATTTGAAACAAATCAAACACATTTTTCTGCCAATTAAATTGTTTTAGGCGAACAAAACACTTTATGCAGAATTCTAAACACTGTATGTTCTATGAATTGTCACTGACACAATATATTTATATCCTGACAAGCAGCGTGTATGTAAATGAATGTAACTGGTTGTCAGTCTTTTATGAGGGGCGGATTAGAGGGTAACACCCAGCTGCTCGTGGATCTGATAATAGGCAGTATGTCTTTATTTGAGGCAGACTGATTACAGCATGACACCCGTCTATAATGAAGGGAGGGATTGATACTGAATGAGCCACAATTCAGACCGAATAGAGAGATAATTCTCTGTCCCATTGTGAGCTGAATCACGGATTTCCCCTCTATTATCCACAAAGCTCTTTTTGGAAAGCAAACCCAAAAAAACATTATAGAAGATTGTTAGCCTGAACGTGTTTTGGGCATCTGGTTTATCAAATCTAGAATGGAGGCCATTTAAAACATCAATTTGTTATACAGTGAGGAAAAAATGGAAACTTTGCAAATATAAAACATTAAGACCTTTTTTTTAAATGGGTCTGAAAAGCAAGGGTTATCTATTCAATATAACACATTTACATTTATGCATTTGACAGACACTTTTATCCAAAGTCACTTGATTCCTGGTATACAATTTATCAGAAAGTCTGTTCCCTGAGAACTGAACCTCAACCATTGCACTGCTATAAACTACAGTAACAAAACAGCCTCACTCATCACGGTAAAAGAAGGCTAAAGACAAAAAGAGCAGATTTTATGAATAGTTTGAGATCCTTCACCAGAGTTAAAACAATATAAGGTCTAACACCCTCCCATCACTAAACCATTCCTCACCCTTGGGCTCCTTTAGCCATGTTTCAGCACAACAGCACATGCCCTACTGCCCTGTGCAGACACGATTCTTTAGCATCTACAATTCAATATGTAATCCACCGTGATCAGACCCTCCTGCAGATGACCTGATTGAGACAGCTGGGTACTTTATTGATTTTGCAAGACCCATGACGTGAGACTGGGGTGACTCAGTTCATGTCTTTTGTAAAAAGACTCAACCCTGTTTGCACTATGACAACACAATGATGACTCATCTCCGACAAATGTGTCTCACGGACACTTACATATTTCCCCTTGTTCACCTCTGGGAAAGAAAAGAGCAATAAGAGAGAGAGAGAGAGAGAGAGAGAGAGAGAGAAAATTAAAGCCTTCCATCTTGTGTACCCTGACGAGTTAACAGAAATTTGCAAACCATTTTCCAATCTAGGCCGATAACATCAGATTTTCGGTGAGAAAGGTGATGTTTTTTTTACTCTATAATGCCAATTTATGCTGTTTTTTTGAATTGCTGACACCTTGTTCACAGATGAGGCTGACAGTGTCTGTTATGCACAAGCATTTCAATAAGTAATACTTTATTATTACCTTCTAAATCCCCTTAATAAAAGCAACAAGTCGCACAGGGATACGCAACATCACGAATGTTATTTGAGGCTGACAGGGCAGCGCTGCTATTGGCTGGAAAGGAAGTCTGAACAGAACAAAGATTTTACATTGTGTTGACTGGCCACAAAAACACTCTTATAAGTAGCTGTCAGGAAATTAATGAGAACCTCACGCTAATTACAGGTTCAGAATCTGGACTCGTGACACTGAGGTTGCAGGTTCAAACTTGATCATAAGCCGCTGTCATATGAAAGCTTTCATGATTTCTGATTAACCATGAGGTTTTTTGTTTGATGTTTTACTTGTGTTGATGATGTTCTGAGGTCAGGTCTCCAGCAAATACGGATTCTGGAAAACAAACTGGAAAACATGAAATAAGATCTTGAGCAGATTAAACAATATGTTTACTAAACATATTAATCAGTGTTGCGTTACTGTTGAATTAGCGGCTAAGTTATAAAAATACCAAAAGACAAGAAAAAAATCTTAATTTTCAAGATTTTTTTTTTCTAATAACAATGATAAAAGATTAACTAAATATAAGTTTCTTCATGACCAGTAAAATTTCTTACTAGATATAAAGCAAACTTCTTGCTAAGTTTAAATAAAAGTATATAGTGGAAAAACTGAGACCATTAACTAAAAGCAATTTTGTAATTTAATAGGAATTGTATAATCAGCACAAATATTTGACCGAAATGTTTTTGGTCAGTGCCATGATTTTATTTATATATTTACATTTTTTCTCAAAATTTAAATCTCCTCTTTATTACTAGAAAAAGATTTTGAATCATAGGTTTTCAATGTCGGCTCACATTTTTGGACCCTACTGTATTATCACTGTATATTTATACAAAGCAATTATTTTGCTATGTTACAAGCTTGTGGAAAACATCTGAAACTATTGTGTTCGTTTTTACAGCACTAGCTAATCTCTCTGTAAAAAGCTACCGATCACAAACACGTTGAGACCCATCATGCTTCTCGTATTTTCATCTTGTTGGCTTTGTGTCAGAAATGCATCCCTGCATGGAATTCTGTAGATGAATGGGACGCTAAATCCCAGGTTACACAAAGAGACAATTGACTGCTTTGGATAAAACGTTTCCGCTAAATACTAATTGAATAGCTGGATGCTAATCTTCACCAGGAAACATTCCTTCCACTCCTTAAAGAACATTTTTTCATCCGCATCCTGAAAGCACAAGAGACATTCTCACACACATTGCACCAAAGCTTCCTCAACAGAAATTAAGCTAAAATCGAAATTCAACTTTGTTTAAAACGATGGGTAAACAAACCAATTAATCATCCAAGAAAAGAAAGTTCCTGACTACAGTCATTTCAGGAAGAGTCACTCACTGTTTCCGTAAAGTAAAGATTGTTTCAGCTGTAATGCAACACTGCCAGATAAAGTTAGAGTGGTACAGTGGAGACAGAACTCCAACTTATAGAAACAAAGACCCTCAGGACCGCTTTAATCCCCAAACTGTGATGTGGGCCTCACGAAACTCGGAGGGAGAAACCAAAAGATCAATATTCAACAGAGCTCCAACAAGTCTGCACCTTAACCAGTAATCAATAACGCACTGATTAGTGTGTCTGCAGGAACGTTGTTAGAACATTGGCTAAGGTTCTCTAAGTTCTGTCAAAGTTATCAAAATGTTAGTAGAAAGTTTTTTAACATTATATACGCAACATAAAATATTCTTAAATTGTGGAACATTTAAAAAATGCTACATAAATTAACAAAATCTTTGAATAATGTTCTTATAACAAAGCCAATTTTGAAAACAGTTTTAAAGCAACTTTTAAACAACATGTTTTTGAACTTTCCTAGAATGTTCAAAATAACATTTTAAATGTTTTCATTACTTAATAAAAACATTAGTGAAATGTTCTTATAAACTGAACTCGATTTGGATTCTAAATGAATCTGACAGCTGGATTGATGGGTTGACAGTGTACTGAGAGGCTGGTGTGACAGACTGGGGTCAGGAAGGGTGCCAGTTACTGGCCTGAAGCCAGTTTTGTGCTGATGCTCATTAGGAACTCATTATTCAAACTGGTCTGATATCCAGAAAGCTGATCTGTGCTTTGGGACCAGGGAACACTTTCCTTGGGGAATCTGGATAATCTTCTGTCACACCAGCTGGGTTCATGCTGATGAGAATATTAGACTGGTGTGACCCTGGTTTCCTTTGTGTTTCATTAAACAGTACTAGTAAAGGACCTTGGTTTGGAAGCCCAACCAGTCCTGGTCTTCAGGGTGCAGCTGAAAGCAAAGAGATAAATGACACCAAACAAAGCAAACATCTTCATAAAGAACATCAAGAGGCAAAACAGAAGAAACGCATGGCCACCAGATTCCAGAGATCTATTTCCTGAAAAGCATGGAGACAAGAAACATGGGGGGCAGGTGCAGAGATCGGCCCGACCCCAATAGCCAAGGCAGAAAGGCATTGTGGGGCTTAAGTTACTCACGTAAGGAAACAAAAAGAGAGAGAACTCCCCTGATACCCATTGTTATGATATCTAAGCCCCTCCCATTCCCCATCATCACCACCAACAAATACACACGTATACATATCATCCCTCCTCCCACTCCATCAATCGCTTCCCCTGGCAACTGTGATGCCGGCGGACCGCCGCTGACCCCCGGGGACCCTCGAGAATCAGAACCTTCCAGACTGATTGGAATAAACATTGCTGTTGACTCGCTCCACTCTCCAAAGAAGATCAAACAACTGCCCTTACTCACACCTGTTCTTCAGGCGTGACGCATGTGCCTGCTTTGTGCTACCATCATCTGAACCCATTCTCTCTCTCTCTATCTGTTTCTCTATCTCACTCTGTCTCATCAGCAGCGCTGGGTTATGGAAACAGCGACGGCAAAAATAAAGCAACTGATAAATATAAGATCAAAAACCGTCAAGCTGCCGCAATGTGGTGTGTGCGTGACGCGTGTGTTTGGAGAAGCGTGTTGGTGGGGGTGCGGAGAAGCTGTGGATGGCGGGGATTGTGAGAAACAAATCAAATGATGGAGGGGGGGTTCGAGAGGATGGGAGTGTGAGTCTAAACACAAATTAAGGGGATAAAAAAAAAAACACACAGAACCCCACCTGAATCTTTTGGCTTTTTCTCACCCTCTCGTTTTCTCCGTTCTCCTTTCCTCACTTCGTTTTTTATTAATAAGAGCGTCGGATAAATTGCAACGGATAAATTGCTGATGGAGACTCAGACAGTGGGGGAAGGAGGATGGCGGAAATTTTGGATTTCTCCTCTTTTTCCAGGACAAATAGGTCCCGTAGGGAGACTGCATTAATATTTCTTATTTTTTTTCCGTCCCCCTCTAGTGAAGGAGGTGTGGGGAATTTATTGGGGGGGTACCTGCTACGACGCCGGCCAGTCGCAGGGTCCGACCGATGGGGTAGATGCTGCGTGCCTGCGCGATGGCCGCCTCAGTTTTCCTGGTGTGCCGCTTTTCCCCACACGCAGCCAGCACGGACGCAAGCGCCTGTTGATCCAAGGCGTTGACCACGTCAGCCGCGCAGGGCATGTCGGGGTACCTACGCACAAAAAGGAGCCCAATTAAGCCGCTTGACGTCACGAGTTCCTGGCTCACAGAAGCCAAGCCTGACAGCTCTAAGACACCAGCGAAATCCCTCCCACCTTCCCACTCTGGGAGATGTGGGTTTGAGATCTATAAAAAGAGAGAGAGAGCTTGTGTACATGAGACAGAACAGGAGAGATAAACGCTTAGTGACAAACATTAAAATACTGAATCTAAATTATGCTTTCATATTTTCTTGCTTCTGAAAAACATTTATCTTGGATAGAGGTGGATCAAAAACACAAAGTAACACCTTATTATTAACCTGTATGCGTGTTACCTGGGAATCGAACCCATAACCTTTGTGCTGCAAACGCAACGCTCTATCAGCTGAGCTACAGGAACATTAATGCACATTTAGGATCTCTTTGCCACATTAAGAAAAATGTAACTTTTTAACTAAATTAATAAACTTTTGAGAACCTAAACTGCACAGCTTTTAAAACACAAGTGAGAATGTGTGACAACAGTTTAAGTCACAAAACCTGGAATTGATGTCATTCTAAATTCTCACATCATCATTGAATGAGTTCAAATTAGTTTTTTATTTATGTGGGCACAACTAAGCACAGAATGAGTAACTCAGAGACGTGCTGATTAATGCAAAGTATGTTCTGTTCTTCTTGAAGGCCAGCTAGAGTTGGCTGACTGCGTCACGCTGGCGTCAAGTTTAATTCTTGCATTGGTTTTAGTGACAGAACGAGGATAAAGTGTTTTCAGATACCGTGGGCTGGACCTGGATCGCCCTGCTCTGCATCTCGCTCTCTCTCTTTTTCCTTTGGGTCTCTCTCACTCCCTCTCTTTCCTCAACCACTTCATCTCGCCCCCAGAAAAAAGTTCACAGTCAGTTATGGTGGGCGGGATTTCCACCTCATTATCACACTGAAAACTTTAACAAAACTTCCTAATGAGATAGTAAAGCCTCTCACTTCTTCTTAAATGAGAGGGAAACAGATTTGTAATTGAGTAATAGATTTAGAGATGATAACCAGGACAAAACACCACACCAGGGTGACAGGTTTATTTATTTTTAAAAGGGTAGGAAGGTTTAATTAAAGATTGTAACTTTTTATGCGTGGTTTCCTTAGCTAAATTATACTGTAGTGCAGTACCTCAGATAATAATACACCAGGCTTTAAAAGGCTGGCCAAGTCTATCTGATATACAGTAAAGTCCAATGACTGCATAATGGAATTCCAAATGGGAGGATTATGGGAGGAGCATGCTTATTAATCTAGCCAATCACAAGCAAGGGTATGCAAATATAAACAGCATTTGCCAGTCTACAATGAAAGTTCCTAAGGAATCCCTTTACCTCCCCATCTCCACCTTTATGGCTATTTAGTAATAACTTTGTTTCTTGTAGTACATGGGGTACTCAAATAAAAAAGCAAATAAAAAACATTTGTTTAAACTATTGTTTTACTGTCATTGTGTAGTCCACAAAAATGTCAGAAGCCAACCAGAACATTGAGTAACATTGAGTAAACATTGAGTGTGAGTCCAGAACTTTGTGAGTGACACAACATCATAGTAACTTCAACCTGAATTTTATTTCCCCCAAGAAATGTTGTGGACCAAGAGAAGCCCTGTGGCACACCACTGTGCCCACAATGTACTGGCCCTTTGTTTCTCTCTGACTGCCCCCTACCAAAATTTGTACATCCATACAGCTATTCCGCTAGCACGATATAACATCCCACGAAGCCTGTGTATGAATCATTTGGCTCTGCAGTGCTTACTCATCTTCATATTGTATTAAGCAGTAATTAGATTATGTCTTACACCTGTTCAGAATTAGTTTTGAACAGCTATAATAGAGAGGCGCGGAGACCCTGTAGATGTAATCAATAATGCGGATACACATTGACTGAGCCAAGAGTGATTCCACAGTCACTAGAGTATATTGAGAACAAATCAGACACTACCAACAGCACAAATGATGCTTGGAATAATGGAGACAATGAGATGTATTCTGAAAAGATGTGAACTGAGGTAATAATCAAACCTGGATCTATTCAGCCTTATGTCTAGGGTTCAGTCCTTGCTGAGGGCGAAGTCTCTTTCAGCATGAGTCAATCAGCTTGGAGGAAGAGCCGGCACCCAGAAGAGCAGCGTCCACACCTCACGATCCTAAACTCAAAGCTGGGAGCAGGTGATCCAGCGAACACTGACTTCACCTGGAACCTGAACAGCAGAGAAGAATAACAAACACCCAGAAGAAGAACCATTTGAGTACTGTGTTGGTACTGTGGCTCAGTCATTGTATCAAATGGTACTTTAAAACTGCAATCTGTAATTTTCGCCTCTCTACCGCCATCTCTGTTTGAAACATAAAATAGCAGGTTACTTTAGGTACTTTTCTTTTTAAACCAATTAGACATTTCAATTTAAAAAAAGTCAATTAAAACCAATCAGACATTTACTGGGAAAATTATAAATCATAACTATAAACTTATCAATGTGAATCGAGGTAAAATAAGAGTGCTTTGGACACTGAACTGTCATGTACTTGCTCCATAACTGTTTTTTGTTTATGTTTAACCCAAAAACTAATGCTTTGCAGCTTTAAGCTAAATAAGAATGTAAAATAATGTAGAAAAATGCTTAAGCTTTTGGTGTTTGTATGGTTGCCACACATACCCAGAATTCATGTTTTTGCAGAGCTGAACAAACTGTTCTGCCTCTGTGGGGCTGGTTACCTAGACACTAAGTTCTTAGTGGGTGTTTAAAGACTGCAGCTCATAAGCTGTACGGGGAGGGAAGGGGAGAGATAAACCAAATAATGTGTGTCCCACAGGGAAGGTAACAAAGTATCATTTATTTATCACCTTGGAGACCAAAGGATGTGGATTGTGCTGCAGCTTAAAGTCAATTGAGAAACAGACGCAAACCAACAAATGCATGAGAACGCATTAGAAAAATGCACACGTGCAAAGGCCCCAGAATTACATGCTAACACGTCACGCACGCATGCAGTATGCAGGGGAGTACGCATGTTAGTGTATGTGTGTGACAAGCACGTTATTCGACATGAAGTGGAGGTGTGAGTTTGACGTGAGTGTTGACGATGCTTCTTTTTAATCCTCGATCGTTCAGATGGACTCGTGGGTGTCCGCACGCAACTGTCTGTTTTTCTCTGTTTCATTAGTGCTTTAATCCACTTGCTTGCTTTTATCTGAAGGGACTTCAGAGACATGACTAACAAAGACATCCGTTCACTGTGGCTCCAGACCGCACGCATTACAGTAAGAGACACACCAGCAATGTTCAAACTGCAATTAGCATATGATCACAATGAAGTTAAAAGACACACCAAAGCATTCCGGCATCATCTCTATCTCTCGTTCTCTCTGTATGTGCTCCTCAGAAACACAAGAGCTATTCATTTTTCATGTGACCTTTAGACAGCCTGTGAAAGCAACCATAAATCAGGAGGCAGAGGAGCAAAGCAACAGGGGTCCGTGCGGAGGCCGAGGTGTTAATTTGGCCACGTTCGTGTTAACACCAACCGGTCACGCTAAATACGCAGATTCTAGCTAAATACCTCACAGAACAAACGCAGAACACAAGACAGGAGGGGAACAATCACCCTCCACATTTTCTCCACCTCCAAGGTTATCAAAGGTCCTCACCCACTCATGCGGCCAGCCGAGGCTTTTACCCAGAGGGCCCTGGGGTGCCTGTGTTGGCATGCCCACGCCTAGCATAATGATCAAGAGCGAGGGAGCTGCTTAGCTCTCGCCCCCGCTGCAAGGGCTTCCCTCAGTTCCTTGCACAGCGAAAGGGGCTTTCTGTCTCTATCTTTTTTTCCCTCCTCCTCGCTCGCTCAGTACCTTCATTAATTTGTTGGAAAATCTATAGTGAGGCATTCTCTCGCCCGCCCACACAAACACATACACTGCGCAAGAGCGGCAAGCCCCCGTCCCACCCATCCATGGGTCGGTGAGTTAGGGGGGGACAGGGAGAGCCTCTCACGCCTCTGTTATTGCAGATTGTGTCAAAACACAGTCAATTCAGGGCCTCAGGGGTGCAAGGCTTCTCTGCAGCGTTATTGTTTAATGTTAATATCATCAAAACCGTTTTCCCCAATATCTGATTGAAGCACAAGGTTCTACACATATATCTAGAGAAACCTTTGCACGTTTTACTGTGACCAAAACATTATCGTGTGATAATTAGTGCAAAAAAAAAACAACTTACCACAAACATACCAAGCTATGAGATCCAGAACACAAACAAGTACAATTCTGACCACTCAAGCAAATCAGGCTGTGGCACAGCAAGACTGTGACATGACATATACAAAACGCTTCTTAGATCTTCAGTTCTAGGAAAAAAAATTATTGTCTGAACACATAAACCAGCAGCGGGTGCCTCTGCAACCTGGATTTTCATTACTGTATTTTTACAATATGCTCAAGATGTACATTGTTTCTTACTGAGTGGGTTTGGGTTGGATGACAGATGAAGACCAGCTTCACCAACTAAAAAAGTGACTAAAACACCTTTAAAACCAGCCTGCTAAACCAGCTAAAAGCTGCCAGCTGTTTTTTTAACAGGGTTTACATACATTTAGCTTGTCAACAACAATAAACCCACAATTCCTCAAAACTCCACCCTGAAAGTCTCCTGAGTAACGTCTCATGCGGGTCTTGCCGCCCTGATCCAAACTGATGGTGCAGTTGAGAGAAACTTTGCTGCACTGAGGGAGACATAACTCAGGCCGTGACAATATGACAATAATGCCTAGCAACCAGTCTGAGTGGGAGGTGCTATGTCAGAGTGTCATTAGGTGTGGAAGAGCTGCTTCAGCAATCGCTGATTTGTGCTGCACAGAATCTGGTTCAAACGTAATGAGACGGCTAACGTCTGGCTAAACCTACTCCACAGGCTTGAGAAAGTTCCTCACTTAGAATTATGTAAAAGTTGGTATGACTGAATAAGCTCAACTGGTAGAGCATTGCCTTAGCAACACAAAAGGTTGTGGGTTCGATACACACATACAGATCAAATGTGTAGCTTGAATGCACTGCGAGTTGCTTTGGGTTACACCGCATGCCAAAATGCATAAATGTACGTGCAATGTAATGTAAAGCCCTACATTACTAGTTCTCTACCAAGAGGTGTTAACTGGGCCGTGCCAACTAGTCAAACCAGAGCATTAGGGACACGCTAACGTCCTTAAAGCAATGTAAACATTTACCACCAAAACAGCAGAATTCACAGGCTTTCTTCCTTCAAGTACTGCCTTCCTGTAGCTTAACTGGTAGAGCACTGAGTATCAGCTAAGTAAAGGAAGTGCAGCGAGTAAGTTAGTTAAAGCTATTTCAGCCTGTTCATTACCCCTGCCTACATACAGTAATCCTCCCTCTCTCTCTCTTGCCTCCTAAAGCACTGTGGGGGTTTCCCAAGCTTCTCTGAGGCTCTGATACCCACAGAATGATTTGAGAGTACGCAAATGACTTGCATAACAATTTTAAATTATTAACATCTTTACGCATTAAAACAGCACCAAGGACGGCAAATCCTTATGTAAGATCTTATATTATTTAAAAAAACACAAGATTCATTGGTGCGCAGATATGTGTGAGAAAGCGTGCACGCCCCAAAAACGGCTTCGTAATTGCTAAGAAACCGATCTATTTATAGTTTATCAACCCACAATACTGACATCATTTAAACTTAAAAGGGTAAAGCAAAAATATAAGTTAACTGGCACACTCTGTTTCATAACAATACAGACGGCCTGGGTTTCTTTAACTTCAGACTGAAGAATTATTTAACAAACTATGATCTGATGAAAACATTTAATTGCATACTAGTGCCAGGGACATTGTGGTATTTTGGCAGGACAGAAAACTTAAAAGAAACTATAAAATGAAGCGCAGGATACTGGTAAACACTCGCCCAGCACTTTATCCCAAAACAAGCTGTAAATGACAGCAGTGATGCTAAATGGCCCAAAATTACCCATGATGTCGTATGATGTCGTGACCAATGACAAAATTTTTCTCTCTGGAAAATCATGCAAAACAAGAAAACTGAAAAAAAAAAGAGAAAACAGCTTTTAAACTTTAAAGCTGCAATCTGTAACTTTTTTTGATTCATTTGAGTTTAACATGCATAAAGAACAATGTGTAAAGTGACCTGCAATTTTATCTGTCAAACAGAGATGGCGACAGAGAGAAGTTACAGATTGCAGCTTTAAGAACGAACATACAGGCATATTAACATATTAACATTGTGTCATTTTTTTTTCTAAATAAAAATGAAAATGCTGCACAACGAAAGCTGTGATGATCGTCATGACAACCATGTTGTTATGCATGTATTCCCAACCACCACAGCCATATGCACGATGCAACAAGCACACAGCCAATCAGATCAGTGTGTGGGTGAGTGACTTGTCACAGACAAAACTCTGATTAACATGGAACTGATACCTTTGATCGCTAGACACTATCAAATTGTGTCTCGTTAGGACTTTGTTAAACAAACGTGTTACTTTTGTTCTTTTCTTATTGTACCTGTCTCAACTCTCTCCTGACACAAGTAACTGTTGTGGATCAAGTGTTATAAGTGGAGGGAGAAATAGTTTCTGCACTGTACTTGGTATTTGTTGAAACAAAGAAAATTGTGAATTGTGTTTTTAAAATCTGCCCTTCTGGCTAAACAACAGCACTGCAAATTTTCACCAAAAATTAAATGACAACTATTCCCTGTGGTTCGACCAAGCCTGACCTGACCTTTGACCTTAATTTGTGAGTCACCAATGTCACGCTCAGCGATTTCTTTTCTTAAACACATGGCACATCACAAAGGAACCTATTAGTGATGTAAAATGCACCAAGGACATGTGTTTAGATTAGCTGGTCATTAAAAATAGCACATTTGTCAGAAAACTGAATCTGTTCTTATGCTGAGACTATCCCTTAGAGATCACAGCATAAGCAGCATCAAGAAGAGAGACAGAGAGAGAGACAGAGAGAGAGAGAGAGAGAGAGAGAGAGAGAGAGAGACAGAGAGAGAGAGAGAGAGAGAGAGTCCACTGTGACCTGCCATTCACAAACAAATCAAGTCTGAAATATTGGCCAGTACCGAGCTGTCTGACCTGACTCCTGGATCTGCGTCACTGAGATTCAAGACAAGATGTTGATTGACTGCTTTCAGCGGGAAGCGAAGATGAAAATGTACAGAGAAAAAAATCTGTCAGTCACAAACACACAAGGACCAAAACCTCTGAAGAATGTATATTTGATTTTGTGAATGGTGAAGTGAAGCAACCTGATCTTGGCCTTAAGACAGAGGACAGACACAACCATTACAACAGACAAGAAATCTGAGATGAGAAAATTGAACATAGAATCTGCTTCAATGTTAAACCGACGGCTATTGTCCTGTTTCTCTTTTAATAAACACTCTCTCTCTCTTTACTCTGTGCTGAAGTGGGAAACCGTTGCTAAAATGGGTGGTCAACCAGAGAAAGGCTTTATTGGCAAACTTAGCAAACATAATAAATCAAACAGCTTGTTTACGTGCTAAAACATGCTCCAAATTAATACCAGGCTGTCAACTATTTTCAATTACTTTGTGAAGTAATTTCTTTTACCTCAGTTTCATCATCAGTGACCAAAGCAAAAGTGACAATGACACACACACACACAATTCTTTAATGAAAAAATTAATTAATAAATCTATCTATCTATCTATCTATCTGTCTATCTATCTGTTAATTCCTTTTACTTAACTAGGAGGTACTGAGGCAACAGACGGTACTAAACTCATCAATGACGTGGTTCCCTTGAAGCATGACTGTAATTCCGTGTGTGAGCGTGTGATTAAGACAGACGCCAGTGTCTTAACACCTTACCATTTCTCTCATCAGAACTTATAAAAGCCTTAAAACAAACACTGTTTAAACAAGAGAAGAGAAGAGAGGAGAGAAGCTGTGGAAAAGATCTAAAGATGAGATTTATGGATGAGGAAGTGAACAGGAGCTGAAGGAGAGGAGAGAGGAGGTAAAACACGAGTGCAGAGAAGCAAAAGGAGAAGTTGGTAAAGAGAAGAAGAGAGGAGTTGAACAGAGGAGCTGAACATAAGTGCACATAAGGTGAAGGAGAGAGGAGAGGAGCTGTAGGGGAGAAACTGAAGGGGAAGAGAGCTGAAGAATAAGGAAGAGGAGCTGTAGGGAGAGCATTATGTGGGATGGCTGCTCCTCATACACAAACATCCAATAATATCAGCTAATTGCATGATTTCTTCAGCTTCTCCAGCCTCTCATCCTGAGTGGGAGTCATTGGTGGAGTATATAGCTGCTGACAGAATAGCTTGTCCTGATTCTCTCCCTCATTCCTCTCTCCTACTCTCGTTTCTGTAGCAGCAGTCCCTCTGAGACAGGTTTCCCTGGAATCCACGTGAAGAGGTATCTCCACCCATGCTGCAGAGTCAGGAACATCTCATTTCTAGCTTTCTTCAGTGCAGCCTCATGAACACACACACCCACCCACAAAGCCTGCTTGCCTTCTCCAATGTTTCTTTTTTATTAAACACTATCTCTCTCTCTCTCTCATCCTACACTCGCTCATGCAGGGATCAGGGGAACCTGCGTGGGCACCAGCGTCTCTCCCTGTCATTGAAGACTTCGGCCTCGTTGACAAATGAGACGCTGGGGCTTTTCAGCTGAGCGTGGGTGCGAGCAGGGCTTCTGTATCTACTGAGGAGAATCTCTCACACAAACACACTACAGAACTTGTGATCCCTGTAAATGATTTTCAGGTGAACATTTGTTTAAGATACACACTCTGAACACAGTACATTGACTGTTTAGCCCTTGCAGTGTCTCTGATGAGGAAACTCACGGGTATTCTTGAGCTAAACACTGGAATGCCAGGCGGTCGTGATCTGACACGGCACTGATTGCAGGGTGGTCTTCAACTGTCCTCCTGTTTTAAAGGTGAAGGGGAGGGGTCCGAGACCACCTGTTGAAACACCAGAGCAGGCAAAAGAATGTTGAAGTGTTTTGTGCTGGTAGCTTTTAAACATACATGTGTCTTTAAAGTCACCATAAAATCAAAATATACTATTCTTGTTATGGAATATTATGGAATATTGTATTGTTTATTATAAATCATTTAAAAAAAAATTTTATTGTTAACCGCATGTGCTGCAAGCATTAAACATCTTTTTTCTAGAGCCCATCTCAATTGGAAAAAATCGGCCACGCCCACATTTTCTTTTTAGACTTAAAAAAAATGTACTTTCCAAAACCTCTTTCACAGCATAAGGACATAAAGTACAGCTTTAAAAAAGGCTAGTTAATGTCCAAACGGTGATGGACTTTGCCCTACGTACAAAACCACTGCGCATAAAGTTTGCCACTGTTTTTCATAAAGGTTAGAAAACACATTTGCACAACCTCCATCTCTCTCATCCTTACCAACACACACGCTCACACCAGAGACACTTTTCTGTGTTCTCACTCAAAAGTCAATGCATGAGTCATCGTCTCTCTTGTTGAAAGCGTCTCAGTGGGTTCTCAGAGCCACACTGCCAGCTACACCTCGGGTCCATTTCCCAAAGCCATCCACCCACCCGAACGTCACACCCTCAACAATACAGATCCATCCTCAGCAGAACAGACACTAAATATTGCTCGCGTCTTGCGAATCTTGCAGTCAGAATCGCATGTGAAAAGGAATCTGTCGGGGTCAAATGGTTTGTTTTGTTTATCTGTTTGTTTTTTGTTCTATTTTTCACCTGAAGTGCCAATCAATTATTTGTCAGGAAAAAATCAAACCCATCCATCACTTCTCTCACTATGGTCAGAAAACCCTAAAGCTTCAGAATCGAAACGAAATTTAAAAACATGCCAGTGTTTGGCCCTGGTTTATTATGGGTAACACATATTACAGTTTTTGTAATACAAAACGTTTTTATGTATTATTAAGGCCACCATGAAATCAAAATATACGATTCTTATTTTTGTTATGAAATATTGCAGTGTTGCATAAAAAAAAAATCAAATTCGTTGCCTTGCTTGGCAGCATTTGTTGTTTTTTTTGTATGTGTTTTATTAATGCAGCTCCTTTATTCCACCACACAGTGAATAACTTGTGTGACACATACAACATGCTCAGAGGCAAATACAATAGGCCAAGGGTTCCACTCCACCTCTGGCAGCACAACACGAAGACAGAGTAATTAGTGGTGTCTAATGGATAACATGTCATTAGTGTTAGCTGTGGAAAATAAATTGGGGAGAGCAAGATGGTGAGTTAGAATGTCACAAGGCGTGATTTTTAATTTAATCTCCCACCATCTTCAAGTTTGTGGGATCCTAGTTACTTAAATGTACAGCATAACACATTCATGTTCCCATTTCATATGCTAAATAAATTGATGTTTTTGTTTTAGTAGTTTTCTGTTTTACAAACAGAACAGATGTAAATCAATATACTGTTTTATGCATCCTCTCCAACACGTGAGGTCACAGCCTTTAAATAATGATGCTCTATCAAGCTCGCGCTCTATGTGTCCATAGCAACCACAAAATCTTCATCCTTCATGCACTCCTGTCGTGAAAAGCCACAAATTAGCTTATGGTTGAAAAGAATTGGATACTATAGGAAAACCAAATTAAAGAATCGAATGGTTTACACTGTAATAAATAAATCTGGTTTAATGACAGCTGTTGGGCTGACTTCCACTATGAAATAAAATCATTTTTTTCATTAAATAAAAGCATTTTCTGCAGACAAATGGCTGAAATAAATGACTGTACATCTATTCAAAAGTGCAGAAACCCTGTTTTTGAAACATTTAGTGGTGCTTTGCCAATATTTCCCAGAACACAAGCATTAAATATTTCTAAAGCATTTTTCCTGTTTTGTAGAGCGAAACTATTATTCTTCAGCTGATGACTCACATGCCCCAACGATACTGAAAACATGCACAATTGTATGGCCATAGCATATGCATTTACACTATAACTGCATAACCGCTAATGGAGGGGCTGACATGGTGCAAATCCATTTGTCATATTTTAATTGGAATCTTGCTGACAGATGTTTTAGAAATCTCACAGCTATGTATTGGAGCCACAGCCTCTTTGCTCTTTTGCTTTGTTTACCACAAGGAACAGGAAAAACTCCAGCGTGGTAAAATTGACCAGCTCCACTCTGAAACGCTAGAAGAGAGATGGGGCTTTTGGGGCGATCGGCCGGGAGAGAAAAAGACAGAAGCATGCGGATCGATAGTGACGTTGGTGGAGGGTGCGAGCGTGCATGAGCAGAACAGGGGGTCATCAATGGTGGAGGGGCTGCGTCTCGCTCTCCCGTCTGAAAAGCAGGTAGAGCAAAAGAGAGGAAGGACAGGACGACACGATGAGTCACAACAACCAGCATCAGTCTGCCCGGTGTGCCATTCAATACTGAAAGAGCGAGAGAGACATACGCAGAGAGAATGAAAACATGTAGAACATAAAAACAAATAAAACAGAAACCCTACGTTAGGTTGGCCTTTGCTGAAAAGGGCTCTGCTGGAGGGAAAAGGCTTGTGACTCAGTTTAGTCCTGTTCTGTTTTTTTTTTGGTTAGGTGAACAGATAATCACTGAAAAATTGTAATATTCCAGTTTCTGTACTTTCTGAAGCTTCTTTGGGTTAAAAATGAACAAATATCAGTTATTAACACATACATGACAGAACAATGTTTAAAAAAATCTCTTTAGCTTACCCTGATTCGCAAGGGTAACTTTATAATAATGATTCGTAATTTAAGCTGTTAGGTCCAATTTTCCAGAAAATATCAGCTAGACTTCATTTGACGTAAAGAAAAATATGTATAGTAACCTGCAATTTTATGTTTCAAACAAAAATGTTGATAAAGAGGCAAAGTTATGGATTGCAGCTTAAAAACAATATTATTATTTGCAATATTTTGTAAAGAATTTTGCAGTATAATACATATTTTCACTTTTGTTGGACTATTACTTTTTTTTACCTCAGATTATCAAGCAGCAGTTTGAAATTAAGGAGGTACATAAAAGAAAATATACGTCATTTTTCTTTAAGGATCAAAAAATGTGTAAAATAAATAATAAAAAATGTCTCATTGATTTCATTCGTCATGAGACATTTTGGTGCATTTGGGAGGTTATGAAACATTACAGGGTTTGCAAATTGACTAATGTGCAAAAACAAAGATGTTTTATGTATTTTTAGACACCAGAAAATTTAGGAAAGGGGTCACAGTAGCTGTCATATCTCATTTTTATTCCACTGTGACTAGGTGGGCCATGTTGCCGAGCACAAAAAGAATTGTAAATGTGGGTTTGTGTTAAAGAATAAGTTCATCCCAAAATGAAATTTCTTTCATCATAATGTCATTCTAAACCCGTAAGATTTACTTTCTTCAGTGGCAGACAAAAGATAGTAATTGACAGCAATGTAATTTTGGGTGAACAATTCCTTTAATGTATTCAGCTGACATCAGAAAGTTGAGGAAGTTCGGAAGTCTCGCTTAACTGAGGAGAAAGTTTTCAAGTCTGAAATGTACAGCATATGTTCATAGTACATTGACTCTTTTATTTAAAAAGATCAATAAAAAATCGATTTCACACTACATGACCCCTCTACAATAATAATACACACAAGGCAAACAGACATATGGATGTTTGCGGCAGGATAAGATGTATCTTCTGATCTGTAGTGATGATTCAACTCTTTGTTCTTACATCTTTGTCGGTCATGACTCTTCATTTTCCACATGAGAAAGACATACAGAAGCTCCTATTTTATTTGCTTTCGCTAAGTCATTATTTTTGTGCGCTGAAAGATTAGCCTGTCCACTACACAGAGCGTCTCTCCAGTATCAAAATGCTTTCTGCAGAGCAAAACGCATCAAGCCATGTCTTTAATCTCTTTCTATGGGGAAATGGAGAAGTATGAGCACAGGAAAGAGATGAAGGGGGAAACGGCAGGTCAGGGGTTACAGAACGGGAGAAAACTCAGTAAAGCTTCTAATTACTTCAGACAATTGAGAAACAAAAAACAGACTTGACTGGAACAGGATCTTAAAATGAAGTTTTAATACAAAGGAACAGAGCTGGGAAAGAGTAAGAAAATCTCAAATTTTAAAATGATTTTTAAACAAGACATTGTTTCTGAAAGATAAATTATTTCATAAAAATTGCAAAACATGAGCCCACCATGTTGTAAGCCATCCATATCAGAACAAAAAGTGACTAATGCCTTAATGCCTTAGAATAATGTCTGTTGTTTTAACCCACAACATTGACAATAACAACTAAACAACACTTAATATGGTAAAAAATAAAACTACCTTCAGAATTTAAAATGTTTAAATAAGAAACTCTCAGAAGGCCTAAAAAGTTTAAAACTCATGCAACAAAATAAAAAAAAACCTGAATAAAACCTGATGGCACCTTCATAACACCTGTGACTTTGCAAAATACTTATTATTCAGCAGTAAAGTGAAAATAAGAGTGATAAAATATGTAAAAAAATGTGTATAAAAAGTAACAAAATGTGGCCAGTTAGTTTGCATATTTTTTCTCCACCAACAGGAAGCCATAGCATCAGAGTTTGTGTGTTACCAGGCAACACACAAAGTGAAACAGAGTATGTGCGTGGAATGGAGCAACAATAACATCCCCTGCCTGCTCAAAGCATTCTGTAATGAATTCACTCCAGTTCCATGTCGGGTTTTCCACATTAAGCGCTATACTTACTGGTAAGACAAATCCTGCTACATACTCTGAGAAATGCCACAAACATACTGATGTACAGCTATAGGCTAAAGTGGAAAGCATTAGTCTGAGCTCCTCTTACACTTGAGCAAGAGCAGGAGCCGACTCTCTTAAACCTTAATGGAATAAAACCCTCATTTCTAATTCTAATAATGACAAAAGAGTTGACCACATGCACTTATACTATTACTTAAATCCTCCAGGCCACATCCCTGACAACTGTTCCAATTTATTATAATTATCTAACTGTTTATCTTTGTTCTGAACAGTCCTGTTACATTAACATTTATGCATTTAGCAGACACTTATTATCCAAAGCAACTTATAGTGCAGTTTAGCATGTGCGTTCCCACGGGATTGAACCCATGGCGTTTGCGCTGCCAACACAATGCTCTACCAAATCTCTTTAGAAGACTGTAATAATGTGTTAAAGCAAAGTAGATCAGTGTCATTAATATCAGTAACATCCTCCAGCTAAACTTTATAACCTTAATGGCTTTGAAGGAGCTGTCTCTTCTTCTAAAACCAGTGACGCAAGATGCAATATACCAGCATCAAATGCGACAACCCCTGACTACCTCTACCATGACGAAAGCACAGAGCAAGCCCAAAATAGCTTACAAGTCCCGCGGGACAACCACTGGGTGTTGGCTCAGAGCATCTTGTTTTTTTTTTTTTCATTTTCTGTACTGCTTTCTTTTCTGGTCACAGGTTTTGTTTACGTGCCAGAACAGTGAGCAAGGAGGACTGATGGAACAATCTGTTTTTAGCTGGATAAAATAAAACAGACTACAACATTAATGTCTCCTGTCTCTTTTAATGGGACGCTGCCCCTTTAAGAAACCTGCCTTCTTCGCTGCAGGAGATGGACGTAACAACTCCCTGAAGAATTTGGCTATAATGGGCTTGGCATTTGCAATGGTGATTGACACTGAAGACGAAGTGAGTCATCTGCATTGATATTTCATACAGACTGGTTTTGAAGGCCAGGTTGCCTGGTCTTCCTGGACTGATGCAGCTCGTGGAGGAGAGAAGAGGTGAGAGCAGATGGAGGAGGTAAAGACAGAGGTACGAGGTTGTTTTTCAGAAGGAGAAGACATCCATAGAACATCTTTCCTTGACATGTCACAGGTCAGGGGCAGAGAAAAGGTTTCAAGCATTATGACATCACAGAAATGGAAAATAAATGAAAGAATATATAGAAAACCTACAGACACAAAAGACTAAAGTTCTGCTCCGTACGCTGAACGAGGTCAGGGACCCTCCGGTTGCAGTTCCTGCCTTCACCAGCAGAGGGAACAGGAGAGTAAGAGTTACTATGAATTTCAAAGTACCACAAACGCTCTGGAGGGTCACTTCTGCCAAACAAAGAGAATCCACTTAATTACACCCTGTATCCGCCTGTCACCCCAGTTGTTCGAGTTTACAAAAACACAAAGCACGCATCAACAACAAAGAGCCATGACCCACACATACTGCACGCAGTGCCAGTCAAGTACCATCTTACCATCTTGGCAAACAGCATTGACAACATGGAACAGGAACACAAACAGACAGATGAGTCAACAGACCTGCCTCTCATTTGCTCACTGCAAAACATGAAGGCAGCCAGCAACCTGAGAGATTCAAATTCAAGCTCTGGCTCCCAAGCCCAGTTCAGTTACAGCAGGGGTTCTAAAATGTCAACCGGGGAAGTTTTGGAAATATCTCCTTACATCAACAGACGCACCATTAAGGAGAGAGACTGGCTAGAAGAGGATCGCTTTCCTCATCGTGTGGTTGCCATAGCGCAAGAGAGATGGGGGGTGGAAATGTGTGGCTTGTTACTTTTTTCCATTCTGTGTCTGAGCTCGACACAAGATTCGGTTTACATGCAATTTGTAGGTGTGCTAATGGAGCGCATGTACTGTAGCTGTTGGGCATCCCACCTGCAAGCTGGTGGTGTAATATCTAAAGTGCATGATTTTTGAATGAAGCGCAAAAGTGAATGTTTCCCTAACATTCCAATAAGTAACAACAACATTCAAAATGTTATTTTGAAAGTATTTTGAAAGTTCTAGGAATGTTAAAAACATCATTTTTTATTAGTTGCATTAACATAATTACTAGATTAAATGAATGTTAACTTTTTAATTCTGCAACGCTCCACTAACAACTTAAGAACTTAAGAAGTTTTTGATTGATATAATATATAACGTTAAATGTTCTACTAATGTTACTGCAAGAACATTTTTGATAACTTGACAGAACTTTTGACAGAACGTTTGAGATGGTTCTCTGGTGGCTGGAGAGGTGGCACACAAATACAGAGACAGTGAGTTCCAAAATGCACAGCTGTATGGTTTGGTAGCACCACCCCAACCTGCAGAACAACAGACTGGCTCTATGATGCTTCTAACATTCAAGGAACATACGCAAAACATCACAACTACAGACATCAAACAAATACCCTGTAACAGGTAACAAGCTATGTGGTCATACATGCTCATTAGCATAAAGAGTTCACCCAAAGTTTATTGATTAATCTGGGCTTGATTTACTGTAATTCAAATAGCAAAGCCACATACAACCAGGAGACAATGTGCTTTAAAATACTGTCAAACTGGGAAATGGGGGTTTCCTCTGTAATTATCTTCCTTGTCATTAACTTGCATAACTAGTGGGGATGATCAATGCCTGTTGTCAAAATCCTGCAATGTAATGACAGTATTTGTGTTTCTCATTGTACAACTGTGTGTCTAGCAAAGCAAATTCGTCAATGGGCACATAGCAGGTTATTACAAACAAAATAAAACCTGTATCTGCATGTAAGACACAAAATCCCTATTTACATAGAACATCATGGTTTGTATAGTTAATAGGGTTATTTCTCAATATTGTTTTGCACCCAGTGAATTCAATAAAAAAAAACGCCATCAATCTTATGTTTACAAAACCACCAAGGTAGTGATCGTAGAAAAACAAAAAAATCAAAACATCCGTGTTTTCATTCTGTCATCCATGTTATTGTTAACAATTGTTTTCAGATTGAAACACGTCAAAACAAGAATTCAAGTCCAAGATGTCCTCCAGTAACATACTTGGCAATCTGAAAGGAATCTGTGATGGACACAGACCAGGTGAATGCTTAAACTAAAAAAAAAAACATGTTCTTCAGAAACAAAAGATTGACCCAGAAACACTTAATGCTGGAGAGGGCCGCTGGACACCTGCCAAATACTACACACCAAAGATTCTGGGCCAAAGAGAGAAAGAGCTAAACAACCAATGAGATGTCTGCCAAAGGCCAGGAAAAGCTTCACCCGATTACTCTGTCAAGAGGAATTGTGGAGTTGATTGTATCTATTGAAGTAGACCGCCAGGCTGCATGTGCTCTCTTGCTCCACGCTGCCTGTTTGTATAGCATCTTGGAGAACCCACCTGACATGCTTCTACGAGTCTACGGAAGGAACAGGTTGGATGAGAGGTGAAAAACATTTTTTAGCCTCTTAAAGATGCAGCCTGTCTCTTTTACCACGTGTTGTGTGACGAATTAATCCAAACTCACACAGACGGAGCTTTTTGTGCCAATGCTGTTTTGAGCTACCTCCATTATGTACTGAGCAGATTCATCTATTATTAGTCTGAATAAATAGTAAGACTGACAGAACACACACAGCATTCTTTGGCTATTTACAACGGCGCAGGCATCCATGCAGACACCTAAAGTCCCTGCAGGAAAGTCTGAGCCTGTTAAGAGAACAACACGGTGGTTGTAGTCAAAACAACACTTTCACATGCCACCGTAGAGCTTTAGAAGCAAGGCCAATGTTTGCAGAACATCTCACCACCACCCTGAACACCATGAATGATGGCTGTAAATATTCAAGTTGACACATGGTTGACTGAGTGTGTGGGCAGTTTAAAATGACTAGGATATATCTACCTCACAGAAGTATACCAGAGTGGAAAAGCCTAAGGCTACTGTGGCCAGAGAAACCAACCCGAGCAGCTAAGATCTATTGGATGTCCGATATGTACCACCCCCGGTCGAGGTCTCTGAGCGACTGAGCCTGCAGTAATGCATGCTGCTGTCAGTGTATGCTTTAGTATGGATGTTTCTGTACTCTGTGTAGTGTGCTAAATTGCTCCCAAGCACACTCTCAATGCCTCATCAGCAGAGCCTGATAGGCCCCGCCTCCTCATCTTCATCCCCGCCCCCTTACCACCAGCTCCGCCCTTAGCTCATAAACTTTTTATGAGCTGATGAGAACATGTTTATTGGAGGTCTGCGGTGATACTGTAACATACCGTGCACTGTATTCTGTTTGCGTCCCATATCTTAAACTATTACTTCACTCTTTTTTGGAAAACTTGGCTATTTTTCAGGGTTTTTTTGGTAGCTCTTACTTGCATTAACCATAAGTTGTTTACACGCCACTTTAAACACAATAAGCTGTTTACATGTCACTGTAAACACCATAATAATTGATGTGGCATTTCAAATTTGGTCTGTTCAATTCTGATTAAAAAAGACCCTAATTAATGACAATTAAAATGAATAAAAATGAACTCCCAAAAACAAATTAATTTAACAAATTACTGTATCATTAGCCAGCATATCTTTACAAATGAGTGAAAAAGTGAAACTAACTCTGCATTAAGTTTGCACTGCCCCAAATCTACCGTTCTAACTCTTGTTAAACAGGTAACAAATTTACCTCTAGTCACTGAGGTCTCGAAAAGCCCAAGATCCTTTGCTCACATCTGTGCACTGCACAGAGCAAAACAGGGGTAACAGTTTAAAAATGAGCTTTATTGATTCCTGCCAAGCTCTTGCATCTGGTTAACCACCCTGTTTGATGATAAAGACATTTATAGGCCCACAGTCAGTCATGTCCTGATACACATGATTAGGCTGAGGTTCACTGACCAAGCAGAGGCCTGGAAGAGCTACATACATCCTTCAGGGAGAGATGGAAGGGGATAAAGATAGGAGATGGATAGCCCGAGGAAGGGATTTATGTCTTGATGGACACCCCCGCACACATCACAGGGTGTTAGCGATGGCATATGCAGCTCCCTTCTCCACCCACCTCTCACTCTGAGCAGTCCTGAGAAACTTCCCTCACTGACAGGGAGTCACATCTCTGCGTGTTTGAGAGGACTGAGAACGCTTGTGAGAGCATCACTGATGGGGTGTGAGGCAGGTCTTTTTTAATTAACCTTCGGATACCTTGTAAATTCATTTGGCCAAAAATAGTTCCTCACAATTACGAGCAGGTCTTCTCCTTCACTACACAAAAAAATGCATATAAAATGACTAAATAAAGCCTATGATATCTAATATAAAGAATTCTTCATGTTTACCCAAAAATGAAAGTTCTGTCCATTACCTGTTGTTGTTTCAAACTCTTATGACTTTTCTTTTTTTCTGAAGAAACACAAAGCAAATCATGCGATTACAGTGTAAGATGACAATGTTCAAAATAGATGCTAAAAAGCACCATACAAGTATAATTGCTGGTCCATTAGACTGTTGAAATTTGTTAAACTTAACATGAGGGCGAGTAAACAAAGACAGAACTTTCATTTTAGATTGAACTATTCCATTAAATGTAGGGCAGGCAATTTCAGAGAGGCTAGTAACAGCTAGCTAGATTTGAAAGCTTAACATCCCGCCCCCCGTTCAGAGCACTCCAAAACCACGCCTCCTCCAACACATAAACACAATGCTAGTTTGACAGGCAAGAAGAACATCCTATCACTGCATTTGGACTCAATGGTTTTTGGTTCCGCTCCTTCCACAGAAGATAGACAGTATATTCATAATAATAAATTTGGACCACTTTGCTATCAGGACCACCTGATTGCTATCAAGATGTGAAGAGACGTTCAACCAGCATAACCAAAAACCAGTCTGGAAAAAAATAGCCCTGCCAACTTCCGGTGTCCAATTCATTTGAACGAAGAGCGTACCAGACGAGCCTGTCTGCAAAAATTCGTCTGTTTTTACCGACTACTCTGTACCGGGTACAGAAAAACAAATGCAAACAAAATGTAACTACTACGAAGCTAGCAGATGCAATCCACACCGTACGTTTGAACGCAGTGTGTATCACAAAAATACAATATGTGCAGAGCGGGTCATTGGTGGAGCTCGTAGTGACATCCACACAGCGTCCATTTTAAATTCTTGAGAACGGCTGTGTGCGGCAGTGGCAATAATGAAACACTGGAGAAAGGATACAGCAGTCTACTTCTGACTCCAGCCGTCGTGAATGACAGCTGATAATGAGATGTTTTGATACTGAAGGTGAGGGAGAAACAGGAGAGAGACACGTCTGTGTTTCTCTATGACTCACACACCCATTTGAAAACTATAACTCTCCTTTCTTCTCCTTTCTCTCGCTCTGTTCTTTCTCTCTCCGCTGAAACTGGGAAGCACTACCTGGGTTTTATCAAAATGGTTATTAATACGCATGGCAGGCCAGCTACATCATTCGTCATTGTTTTTTATCAGAGATGAAAAGGGATGGTGCAGTATCTGTGATGAACGATCTCCGGTTCCTGCACCAATAGTGCATTAAACCATTAAAAAGTATCTTGCAGTTGTATCTGATACTTGGTCATCAGTCTGTTTAAAAACCTGCAGAAAAGTGCAGGGCATGTTGCTCACAAAAAGCATCATGGTAGTACAGTGGTATTCTCTGAAGTACATTAAAGCACTATGGTGTATAAATGAGACAACAATCAGTATTACATATTCCAACATGTCAGTATTACCCTCTGATACAGTTACAGTTTCATTGCATCACTGCAGTGTTTGTAAGGGGCAAAAACACATTAAAAGTGGAAATCCGTAACAGTTTTGTTATCGAGCAATTAGTTATTGACCAATTACATGACAGATCAGTTGTCAAAACTGTCTCCCGATTCGCAGTGTTAAGCTTATAACAATGATTTATTGTTTGAGCTGACGGTTCATACTTCCCAGGAAATGTCAGTTTGGCTTCATTTGACTGCAACATACATAATGCAAAATACGTAAAGTAACCTGCAGTTTTGTTTCAAACAGAGATGGTGACAGGAAAGTTACGAATTACAGCTTTTAACCATTAAAAAGTTGTAAATTTTCTCCAAAATATTTAAAAACAGCTATTTCTGTTCCTTCGGCTCATCTGGCAAAGCATCGTGGTAGCAACGCAAAGGTTGTGGGTTTGATTCCCAGGGAACACAGATACTGATAAAATGTATAACCTGAATGCACTATAAGTCACTTTGGATAAAAGCGTCTGCCAAATGCATAAATGTTAATGTAATGTAAATGAACTCATCATCCTCCAATAGCTGAGCTGCTGTGAAACAAGTGTAGACCGTCATGTTTTCTGTTCAGACTGGCTTAAATTAGTCCAGCCTGAAAAACTGGGCTAAGATTCATCCACAGGGCCTTCTTTAATATGCCTAAATGAGAGCAAGACAAAAAAACAAGGTCAAATCTGATCTAGAACTCTCTATTCAACAGAAGCCCTGGACGGAGCGAGGCCGGTATTTAAAGAGCTCCGCTCGCTTGGATGAAGCAGAAAGTATGACACTATTGTTGTTGGCAAGCTATAGGACAGAAACAACACATGCTATATTTAAACTAAATTCAGAGTAAATGCTTACAGTGGGAGGAGGGAAGAGACTGAAGCCTGGAAGTAACTAACTCTTAAAAGTAGAAGATGGAATGAGAGAGAGATAAAGAGTGATGGAATCCATCCTGAAGGTGAATTTCATGCCAGTAGATGTGGACAAAGGAGGCGCTGATCTGTGACTATTAGGACCTGTAAAGAGAGGTCTAGTTAAATGACGAGAGACAGGAGAGGGAGAGTGCGAGAGGAAGTTATTTGAGAGAAAGAAGAGATGACTGGATGGATGGATGGAGAGAAAGACACGGAGAGGGAAAGAGAGAGATAAGTTGAGTCATTTGTTGTTTAAGAAATAGAGGGAGAGATAAAAAGGAATGAGGGATGATAGAAGAGAGAGAGAGAGAGAGAGAGAGAGGGAGGGAGGGAGTCATTTGATAATGTATTACAGAAAGAAGGAGAGATGAGATGAATGGGTAGATGGATGGAGAGGGTCAACTGAAGATTTTAAGGATAAAGAGGAAGGGATGAGGTAAGATGGAAGGATGGATGGAGACAGTGTGATCGTGCAGTGGATAAGGTCTCTGACAGATGGAGCCCTTAGGCACTGTGTTTCAAGACAGTGGAATTAGCAGTTCATAGAGGATTTTATAAGTGAAGGCCGCTGGATGGGGGAAGAGCACAGAAATAGTGCAGAAATGCAACCTACTTACAGAGAACTAGCTAACGTCGTGCAAACCTACACACACACACACACACACCTCCTGTAAAGAAATCAGAGTGATTTCCCTTCTCTGAACAATGACTTTACAAACTTTACTCTGTGGATTAAAACTTCACACACTGTAAAACACATGAGGGGTATTATTGCACAAGAGTCTGTTTCCTGCACCTCATGTTCTCCTGCTGTCACAAAGCCAATGACGCAAGAGGCCCTGCACATGTCATAATCCTCCAGCATCCCTGTATCACCTTACTGCACTGCAAAACAGCCAATCAGCTCAGTTCCTCTCACACTAGAGGCACATTCACACCAATCACAAACAAAAATGCTAAACGAATGACAAACGAAAGGGGTTTTCAAGACAAACATATTAAAAATTTAACAATTGGTTACAAAAGGTGGCTCTGACGCAGGAGATATTTGCTGTTAATGCAAAACTATTGATCTGATATCTA
Source organism: Ambastaia sidthimunki (assembly GCA_036877625.1). NCBI lineage: Eukaryota > Metazoa > Chordata > Actinopteri > Cypriniformes > Botiidae > Ambastaia > Ambastaia sidthimunki. The sequence continues at coordinate 33,752 of JAZGTK010000537.1, forward strand.
AAAACTTGTCAGCAAATCACAAAGAGCCTCTTAGAAAACAAATCTACAAAATGAAACTAAGTAAAACTGAAGTAATTTGCATATTCACTTAATGCGTTCTGTTAAAAAAATAAATAAACAATTTAACTTATTTTAACATGAATGAATATTCATACCCAGTGTGAACAGATTCAAAGGAATTCATTTCTTCCATTCTAAATCTTGCATCAAATACTCAGTCATGGTGTGAATAGGCTTTCAGAGACACTGAATTAACAATGTATGTGGTTTCTTGTTCACCTCTGCTTTAGAACATACAGCCTCCTTACAGAGTGTGACTACTTTCAAATATTTCCTGCTTCAAAATCAAAGGTTGTAATGCTGTGATTCATCTTAGCGACGGTCAAGTCCGTTCAAGGCTTAAAACTCTTTATTAAAGATTTGATTTGCCTGTGCAGAAAATAAATAGGAAAAGGGCTGGAGCTACTGTACAGCTTACAATGGGAAAATTCTACAGCAGAACAATTAAGCAACAAAACTAATTAAACGTGTCTTTGTGTCATTTGAACAGGAACGAATCAGTAATCCTTTTGATTAGATCTTTAAAAAAAAACTTTTAAAAGAGTATTAGAATCAAAAAGCTTTTACAGCCCATTATATGCCATGGGAGAAATTTATTAGTTCCACAAAGAACTTTTCATTCTTTAGATCTTTAGAAAATCTTTATTCTTTAAGGTGTATCGTGCTGGGCTTTCGTTAATGGCTGAAATATGACTCATCATTCAAGGCAGAGTAAAAACAGGCACGATTGCTGACAGACTCCATCAGTTCTTTCTATCTCAGTCTGATCTGAGCCCCTCCCTCCTAAACTTACCACCTGTGCAGGTAATTTTGAGTAAATTTCCACCGCTGTTAAGAGTCTATCATCAGCACCACTGGAGAAATTCCTTCTCCTGACAAAATGTTTCCTGATAACAGACATGCATGACACCAGTTCCGATGACACTATGAGTTGACCTACTTAAAACTGCCATTCGCTTTTTTCAGCGTTGCAGGACAAATGCGTCATCAGGACAGGCAGCTGTGATTGACAAAAACAGAGGACGAAACAAAGAAACACCACAAAATATTTCAGAAAATGATAGAACACCAAAATTGTTTTTGTGCATATTTACAGAACAATATTGTTGATCGGGTTGCACGAAACAAACACCTCAATTTCTTTATTCTTGTCTCTTTTTTACCCCAGGTGAGGTCCATCAGGTGAAACCGAGCCCTGTGCGGGGTAATCCAAACAGATCACCTGACCCCTTGGTTTCCATCAGTGTCTCTCGACTGCTTCAGGCAAAGCAGATGAGAGGTCCATGCCCCACTGAAACTCAGACACCCCTCACTTATAATACATAACCAGTCCTTCACTGAAAAATGCATACGCATGCCTTCGCCTGGGTGTGTGTATGCTTGTCCGACTGTGTAATTGATATGTATCTACATGTAGTTAGAGGCTATACAAACAGCAGGGACACGTGTTTCCAGGGCTGCAACGTTCCACGATGCAGAAGAGCAGAAATCTTAAAAGAAAAACACGTTTTAAAAAGCTGATCTGAATAGAGATTTTGCACTGAATTGGCCACAGGAAGTTGAAATGGAGTTAGAATGACAGGAAGGTGAATTTACTGAATGACAACAAAATTGATCCATTCGGGTGCATACATTTAAGTTAATTTATTATAGCTGTTTTCATAACTTTTTTTGTGTTAAAAATAAACAAAATTCAGTTAAATTAGTACATGTCAGTGTTTAACTCGATCTCCTTACCCTACCTCAATCTGCAACTGTACGTTTGTAATAATGATTTACAATTTTGGGTGAGATTTCTCTGTAAATATCAGTTTGGCTTTATTTGACTTCAGCGTACGCTGCAAAAATAACCTGCAATTTTATGCTTCAAACTGAGATGGCGGTAGAGAGGCAAAAGTTAAGCTTTGAATATACAGAAATACTTATTAATTAAACTTAAATTTCTATGGGTGTCACTTCAACGAAAGTATTTAAATTCGAATTTCAATTCTTTATCCTGTCTGCTACCTTTATTCCCATTCAATTAATAGTGTTTAATTGGAATTTTAGCCACTCAATTCAATTCTGAATGGTGCAGAACCTTTAATATTACCATCATTCGCATCCTTAAGCAATGAGCACAAAAACACGAGCATATGTTCATTCCATTTTAGCTGGCAGATTTTAAAAAAGCTCTTGTTTATGGCCCTGGCTCACAGTTCTGCCCTCTGGGCATCTATATTTCTCCGACAATCGTAACCAACGAAGACACCTGCTTCGCAACAGCAAAATAAAGTGCTATACATTACAATTCCTGTCACACATAAAACCAAAATGGGCCATCGCCCAACTATTACAGCCATCCATTTCAGAACCAGCAGGAACCAATCACATCACATCTTAAAGGTAGGGTAGGCAATTTCAGAGAGGCTAGCAATAGCAAATTAGATTTGAAAGCATAAGATCCCATAAGATCAAAACGCTCTCCAAAGCCACGCCTCCTTCACAGAACATGAAGCATAGATAGGCAAGTAGGACATCCTATCATAACATTCGGAACGAATGCAATGATTGGATGAACATTCTATGGTCCTACGTCTTCAACAGAAGATATAAAAATATATTTAGACCACTTTGATGTTAAGAAACTTTCAACAAACTTTCAACTTTTCTGTATAACAAAAAATGTTCCTGGAACAAATCACCTACCCTGCCATTAAAGTAGTACAAGTCTGTCTCACATGAGCATCAACACCCTATACACACTATGTTCAAGAGAAACTCTTAGTCATATGCATCAGGTGTAAGACAGCATTTTAATTAAATCAGAAACAGCTTTCAATTAGTTAGTCTAGGCCAAGACTGGGCTGGAAGGTTCAGTGTCAGATAGCTGACTCATAAAGCACAAAACTGTTTTGTTTTTTCCTTTTTCTCCTCACCTCACCTCACCTTCCCTCCCTTCAGCAGAAAAAAGTGAGATTAGAAATTGAGGGAGACGAGAACTAGACAAGAACTATTGAATAAAGTATAGTCCATCTGATCTCCTATGAAGTTACTGTGCTTCTGGCCCTGGACACACAACCCATGGTGCCTTTTGACACCTAAAAAAACTGAAGAGAATTTCAGCAAGCGTCCTACTTCGACATTCTTACAACCTAAAATTGTTAGCTGGGAAAACATCTGTCAGGAGTTTACCACAGAATAAGGATTAGGTAGACAGCATTGTGAAACAATATCTTGTATAGCCCTAAACCCCAAACGCCTTCTGTCTCACGATAGCAACACCTGCACCGAAAGCGAACATGACGTTCAAGGCCCGGCACATCGGTGGCCAGACTTCTGTATGGAAATCGGGTGCAATAAATTACAGAGAATCATAATTCAAATACAGGCATGCCTGCGGTTTCTGAGCGTTTATGCAAACCCCAATCAAGACCGTGTTGCTGTGATGAGTCATCGCTCTATCCAGCTGTCCACGGGGTATACATCTGATTAGCAAGCCCACGCTCACCCCGTAGGCACAAATGTAAATATTGTAATAAAACCCTCAGTAATAACTTAGCTCTCGTGTCTTGGAGAGCCTTCATTTTATTTATTTTTCCTCACATTTTAACAATATTGTTTAATGGAGACTGCATACTTAAATATCACTTATTAAAGGTTTCAGGTGTGGGTTTCCAGCATTCATTCTTCAACTTCAGTTTTTTTCATCTCCCACGAGAAGCTATGCGCATCATTAGTGTAATTATCCCTCACATCATTGTTGGAGTGATTTACCATCAAAGACGTGGGTGTTTTGCTTCACCTACAGAGCGACACGCTGCACCGTGACTAATACAGAGCGATATTTACAGTGTTTTTTCATTTTTTTCCTCAGCCAAGAATAAAAGCAAAGAAAAAGACGCTAGTCGCACGCAAACATCAACTCCTGTGTGAGCTCGAATCAGAACCGTAGGTTTTCCAGAAAAACATCCTAACAGGAAGCATCAAAATGACCAATAGCCACGCTGCCCAAGGGAGTTCAATGGGTGTGTTGCCGTGGCAACGCAGAACGCTTGAGGGCCCCGGCTGAGCTCTCACTAAAAGGCTGGCCCCTCTGTGCCAGCTTAGCCACCTGGTACAGCCATGATACATTTGGCTAATGATGTCACTGACTCTCTTTCATGCCGCACCCCCACCACCACGGCCCAATTGTCTATTCATGAGAGTAATGAGAAGTCAGGGAGAGAGAGAGTGAGACAGACAGAGACTTTGCTCATGGCCACTGATAACCACAGACTAAACCTGCAACCTTACGAGGCTTGGGCTTAATATCTGGCCGTCAATCAGCTCTGCCATCCCTTGCCGGAGTGTTTAATTACAGAGATCAATTATTCACCAGCCTCGTCTTTCAGCGGGCCATGCTCCTCAAAAATACTGCCACAGACTGAGGGAGGGAACACAGGCTTGCCAGGGGAGACCAAAATTATCCATAACGTTTACATTTATGCATTTAGCAGATGCGCTTATCAAAGCAACATACGGTTCATTCATGCTATATATCTCATCAATATGCATGTGTTCTGGGAATCGAACCCACAGCCTTTTGCACTGCTAACGCAATGCTCTACCAGTTGAGCTACAGGAACCCTGGCATACCACAACATCTCCACCAGGAGAGCGCTGTCTGCACCTTATCTAACCGCACAGACCTATTAGCCATGCATGACCAGCGTGAGGGTAACATTACACAAAATTTATTACAATCCACTGCCAGTTCTGTCAGTTCACATCACGTCTTGTTGATTAATACAAGTGCATTGTCAGTTTAAAACTATTACAGCCTGAGACAAATTATTATTACATGCAACTACCTGTTGAAGTGACCAAAAAAAAAAAAACACACATAAAAAATGTACATATGTTACTTATTCATGCTAGAAAGAGATCTTCATGATTCAGTTTAATTGTATTTTAAGAAAAGAAATGCAGACAGACAGACATACAGAGAGACAGACAGACAGTACTATATGATGTATCATGATGGTGATACAAAAAGAGTTCAGAGAAATGAGATATTAAGACAGGAGGGATGTTACACTTCAGTAGGGGAGAAGAGGCCATGATCTCTATCTGTCAGAGTGTTGCTTATCACAGACCCCCTTTTTTACAAAATCTCAGAGCTTTCTCTTTTACCTGGAGCCAGTTCTTAATCATTGTAAGACAAACTGTTCAACTGACCCCAGATCAGCCCAAAAGGTAACTTCAGCCAATTCCGGAATCCTCCCCCGTTTCACAGACTGACAGCTCATTAATCTCCCTTGGCTGCAATCCCTCCTCCCTGGCGACAGCGTCTGAGCCAGAGCAGAGGATTTCCCAGTGCTGACGGTGTCCATCCCCGCTGGTCCACCTGCCTGGATCAAACACTCTCCATGGGGAGTGGACAGGGCGATGAAGACCAGTAAGAGGGCGTTGTGGATTCCGACAAGCAATAAAACAGAACAAATCACTTCCCGTCAGGGTGTGTCTTTACTGAGGGGGCGTGCAAATGTGTGTAACCAGGCGCTAAGAGCAGGGCCACTAAATGAGACAGGACATGAATAAAGCAGTGTCTGGCTTCGATTGTCCGTGGGCAGGCTCCAGGGGAAAGCCAACACAGTGGAATCTATCACAGGAGATTGGCTAGGTCGTAGGTGGACCTTCGCTGAGTAAAAGACCGTGTGGTCAGATCTGACACTGGGCCCACCACATCTCACTGTACAAACCACTAGACGATAAAGCATGCTTCCTCACAAATAAGGAAAATGAAAATTCACATTGCAATTTGTCACCAACAACAAACTTTTGTTTTGTTTACAAGACCACCATATATAGCTAACAGGGAATGTTGGGTAACGTTTAACATTTAAAATAACATTTTTAATGTTATGCTACTGTAACGTTAGGGGTAAAGCGTTAGGGGAAATGTTGTCTACTGCCATCCCTGTTTTGAACATAAAACTGCAGTGTAAACTACTGCTAAACTGCTGCTGTAAGAATAAGCTACAAACACAGAGCTTTAAAGCTTTAATATTCAAATAATGCTAAACATCATTTCTGAGAGGCAACACATGAATACTTCTGGCCTTTACAATTGGCTGTAACGTTGTGAGAGACACCAATAACATTATTACTGGAGGGTCACATCTGGTTTTGAGATTGGCCTGAAATGGCAAGGACTGAAAATATGAACCTGTGAACTTGCTCATGTCAATCTGTTACACTCAGTTAAGCTCTATACGCACCTAAAGATTGGGACAGAAAAGAGAAAGCATAAAATAAAATGAAGTAAAAATGAAATCAGTCGCGCATCATTTTACATTTAATGCAAACTACCCCCCTCCCTCAAGACACACAGACGAAAGAAAACTAATTCAATTGAATGAAACGTTCAAACCAATTTTCTGCTCATTTCCAAACAGAAGGAAGCAAGGCACGCATCACTTCCTGTTCTAACAGGTCACGCACAGTGCAGTAACACACACAGTAGATGAAGGTGTAGGTCTGATGTGGACAAGCATGTAGAACTTTCCACTTGCCATCTCTTACTCCGCTGTTACAGTCGCTCTTAAATGGCTTCCACATTACACCCCTGTAATCAAACTGTAGGATTCACACCACTCATTATTCAATTAGCCAAATGCTACAATCACGTCCTGATGGCTGGAATAATGGTTACCCGGCTGGCAGAGTGGATGAGCAATTTAAGGTGAACAGAATATCTATTTGTATTAAATGTAATTTTTCAAGGCTAATCTGGTGGCTAATGAGGCTGCTCCAGTTTGGGTAATATATGGATGAGTAGAAGGTAATAAAGGACAGAATGATATAGAGAGAGATCACTTCATTCTATCAACAGAAGTTTCTTCAAGATGAAAAACATAAGATCTCCGGTCATTTGCTGTAGTTCCTTTTCTAATATAACTAACATTAACACTTTTATGTCTGCGCTGTGATGTCTACCATAAAAATATTAAAAGAGAGGGGCAGCTAACTTTTCAAAGTAAAAAGTTTGAGAAATTGATTTCTATGACTGTCTATGACAGTTTTTACTTAAAATGACTCATGTATTACTCATTCATATAGTTTTGTTCGTAATGCTTCATGGGTTAAGTAGTTAACACTTATAAGAGCACTTAACTGGACACTCTTAAACTATCTTCGAAGTTTAACTATGTTTGTGCCATTAAATTCAATAGTTGTCATTTTTGATTAACCTTTAAAATGGTGGGTTTGGTTCAAGGTTTAAAACGTTGTATTTTTTTAATAGAACCAAGGCCACTTAAAAAATTAGGAACCGCTGTTGCACTTAATGAGTAGGTACTGAAGTACAGCAGTGCAGTGTACTAATGCAACTCTGGGTGGTAAGCTAAATATGGGTTACCATCCCTCAACTGTTTCAACAGTTCCCATGGCAATTGGGACTAAGCGTAGGCCTCCACACATGTTGGCGACACCTGTACGCAAAATGTAAAAAGAAGGAAAGGCAGCCGCTCTGGATTTTCAAAGTAATAGAGAGAATAATATCAAAAAACAAATCTGAAAAAAAAACATCTCAGGTATCATACCAGCAAAAACACAGTGATTGTTCAAAAGGCATCTTCTGTGAATGGCGCAGGACCATAACATGTTCGTCCAATCATTGCATTCGGCCTGACCAGATCATTGCATTCGGATCATTGCATCCAATCATTGCATTCGGTCTGTGTTAGAGGAGGCGTGGCTTTGGAGAGCACTATGAATGAAGAGCGAACTCTTATGCTTTTAAAGCTACCCTGCTATTGCTGCTAGCCTCTGAAACTGCCTACAATGCCTTTAACTGGACGTATACAAGCAAAATGCTGTCATGAATTGTGTGAAGGGCAATCCTACTTACGAATCTGTTGGTGAAACCCCTACTTTGCAGATGCCGTGCCGGGGATGACACGGAAAGCCCTTCACTTCTGCCTCTATCAATTCCCGGATAACTGTGTAGGAGGTGGCGGCCAGCTGAAAGCCTACATTTACCCACTTTGGTGTAATTGCAGCATTTACTCTTTGATTGTCTAAGAGCTCCATTCAAACTCACTCACGGCTCGTCTGACGAGAGCTTCTGCGAGAGGTTGATTGCTTTACAATGGCAAATCAAAATATTAGAGAGATCACTCTGAGCAGTCACAGTAAGTGCTTGACTAACAGTTATTATTAGCCTGTCTGTCAGCGTAATAATAGAGGCTAAATTGTTCGAGGGGGGGGGTTAGTTCACAGTCCGTTTATAATTATCAATTTGCTGGTTGTTTTCTGGATTTTGATACAAATTGCCTTAAGCTATAAAACTGATCTTTTTCTTCTAGGTTCTTTTGTTATACAAGTTTGTATACAAGCACATTAGAAATTATTTCTATAACACTTAACAATTTTTACATCATTTTCTTACCCTCATGTCATTCCAAACCTGTATGACTTTAGTTCTTCTGTGGAACGCAAAAGATATTTTAAGAAATGTCTCAGTGGTTTTGTGTCCATACAATGGAAGTCAAGGGATGCCACTGTACTGTGGTTACCAATTACTTTCAAATACCTTCTTTTGTGTTCCTCAGAGGCAAAATAAAGTAATACAGGTTTGAAAGTGTGTGACGGCGAGCAAATAATGGATTTTTTTCGTTTTGGGTAAACTATCCCTTTAAAATCAACATTCTGAGATCGCAAATCTCTTGCATAATTTTTACACCTGTTGCTTTACTGTTATGGGCCAGCCCTACATTTATAAGGTGGATTTGTGTTTGTATTCACAAATATACACAAAGAAAACCAACATAAAACTAATGCTGTTCAAATAGTCCCTCACCTGTTCCTTACAAATGTCTGCAAACATCTAAAGATCTAAAGCCAACAAACCAAGCAGCACTGCACATATAACACATCTGTGAGCTACTGAACCACAGCCTGTTTCATTATTTCTTATTTCATTATCTGGTTAAATACAGGCCCTTGGCAGACTGTCTCCGCACCAGTTGGCCCATGGGCGGATAGTGAAGTTAAGAGGTGCAAACCTTAGTCAGGACTGGTGCAGTACTGTAGCACCCCATGTTCTGCCAACAAACCAACAGTGGTGCCATCACTGACTTAGTCACTGACCCTGGAGCCCCCACCTGCATGAGCAACACTTTGAGCTGTAGGACCCAGCGATGCCCATCTCAAGCTGCCCACTAGAGCAGAAGGCCCTTTGACTCACGCCCATCTGGCCTGCTAGCACATAACAGTAGGCCAAGGACTGTGAGCACACTGCTAACTTCCCTACCCTTCCCAAAAGGGGACAGTTAACAAACAAGAATCCTAAAAGTTTTGGTGATGAACAACTTATTTTTTCTCATCAAGATGACATGTGGTTCACTGAGGCAATGACAAGTCAACATTCTGCCTCCAGGTTTTCCCACATACATACACAAACACAAAAGTTCAGTGTTGCACCCGGTGTAGGAGTTGTGCAATATGGTCATCTTAAATATTAATTTATTCAATCGAAACATATCACAGATCATATGACTTCTATCAAGATTTTTATGTATTAGCTGAGATATGAAGTTTGATAGATTAAGTCAAATGCTTTCAAGTCCAAAAGCCAAACCGAATGCAAGCTTGCTAAAACATTATGCAAATAGCTATTTGGCTGCTTATTCATTAGCCCACGCGGAGTAGCGGTGTAAGCAAAAAGAAAATCAGCACACATAAATTGATGGAAAATGAGCCAAGACAGGAAATCAGGTAAAATTATGGTTTCATGTTACCCTTACAGCTGCAATCCATAACATTTGCCTCTCTATCGCCACCTCTGTTTGAAACACAACATTGCAAGTTGCTTGCAGTTACTCATTTAACCCGGATGATGAATTTAAATTGTAAGAACAGGTTGCAAACGCTCCACCATCCTCAGCACCCACAAACCCAATATAATAGACTATACACAGTAAAAATAGAGTAATTTACAACTTGATAAAACTAGACATTCTGTAATTTTGTGCATCAACTTAAGTCAAAACAAAACCCACTACTGCAAATGGCCACAAACCAAACCAGCAATAAATGCACTTAATCTGTATTTATATCCACTACATCGCCATAACTAACACATGATTTTTATCATCTCCACTCCTTTAAAGTTACAGATCACATTGGTGCAAACAGTGTGAATTTGCATCTACAAAACGCGGTCAAATTAGACAGTTATAATCAATGAGATATTTAAATATAATGAATATTTAAACACCCTGCACGTCTGATGAATATCTGGGGAATGACTGACCTGCCCTGGTTGCCAAACACTGCAGATCCTCAGTAAGGGTTACAGGTGGGTGAAGGTTTCTTTCTCTCACTTGAAGTTGATATTTCCACATTTCTGAGATCAGAAATTGAAGGCAGAGAGCACGAACAGGATCTCCCTGAAGGCAACAACTTCCTTCAAACTTGCTTAAGCATTCTGGAGCGCCAGTCAGGATCAACGCCTTTCCACACATCCAGAGTCAGTCTGCAGGACACCAACATGAAACGACTGCAAAATAGAGGCATTTGGGTTCTGCACAGACAAAAAAATTTTATGTGACTAGCTTTGAAAGAGATACAATGTTTTAAATATAGGAATTGTTTTATCTACTTTGTGATAGACAAAAATGTTTAATTGAAACCTAATATCTTGTGAACTTTTTATGCATGCATTTTAAATTATATATTTGACGTTAACATGCAAAAACAAAAGATTTTCTTTAATATTTTATGCCACATTGTTGCGTTTTTAAACCTAAAATTTATTAATAAAATCCCATTAAATAATACAAGACACTGACAAAATACACGATAAAAAGTTTATTTGCTCTTATCACCACGTGGTGCCTTTAAACTTATGGTCTCCGCCCACTACAAAACGCTTTACAAACGTCAGTTCGCAAACACAGCAATGCAAACAGATAAAACAGTATAGCAGGTTAAAAGTTAATAATTAAATGCTGTTATAATAATAAGTTTTTTTAAATTAGGAGACAGTCTGAGTGCAGTCTTGAGGGTTCCCGGAAGAAATACGAAATGACGGTTTTGGGTTCCTGCTTCAATCGATATATGTCTGTTATAAACACAAATAAGCGATTTAGACAATTTTCTGTAACAATATAATATTATACATATTGTGAGTATGACAACGCGGCATTTCAATTATTTGTTTAAGCTTATCTTAAATCAGTTCATTTCCAAGAAGGATTATAACAATCGCTTATATTTATTATGTATTATTAGGAGTAAGAAATCACACAATTTAATTACACCGCAAATTGTATGTGTTTCACATTGAATACGATTCTCCATCAACGTTATTCAGTCTCTTGTCATACGTCATCTGACGTACGAAGGCGCTCGTCCAATCAGCTGCAGGGAAGAAACAGCAACTTTTGTTTGAAATCTTCGCGGTTTGGGTTTTGGTTTAACTTGTTTTCAGGTTTCACAGACGGTTTGAAAATAAGTTTTCTCTCAATACGCTTGTCAAATTACTCGTCGTGGATATAAACTGTATCAAATGGTATGTTAATAATATGTATTTTATAGCGTTAACCTAATATTTTGTGACGGAAGTGACAGGGATGGGCAGTTAGCTGATGCATTAGCTTAACGCTGTCAAATGCTACACTTATACCAGAGAGTTTGAAGTAATGATCAAATATCAACTGGAGATTAAAGATAAAGTAATTTCATTGTGTTCTAGTGTGCAATAAATATACCGTGTGCATAAATGCTACTAAAGTGCATAGCATCGGTTTAGTATGTTAGTTTCAGTCGTGGCTGTACAAACATGAAAGGGCCATTAAACTGAACCGATGAAATTTACTTATTGTAAACTCTTAAAACTTAAATTTCTCAACATTAAATCTAATAACGTTTTAGTATTTAATATGCAAAATGTGTATTGGTTAATCTCAGGTATGTTTTTCTTTTTTGACATGGTTTCGTAATAGAACATGGATGCATATATTTTTAACATAAATATATATTAAGATATAACCGAAATTACATACATGCTAATTGAATAAGTAAATTCTAGTGATTGGTCAAAACTCTAAATTATATTTTAGGTAACAGGACAGTACTTTGATTTGACCCTTTCAGTCAGCAAAAGAAACATAAACAAAAGAAAATGATCATTGTTTGACATTACTTTGTAGAATAATTATATTCTCTCCTGTTCTACAGATAAACAAACATTAAGGAGCAGAATAAAACAGCATCATGTCGGATACAGAGGTGTGCAGTCATGTAAAAGTGGTGGTTCGAGTCCGTCCTATAAACGACAAGGAAAGGGATGGAAATTACAGAAAGGTGGTCCATGTTGTTGACAACCACATGCTCATTTTTGATCCCAAAGAGGAGGAAGTGACGTTTTTCAGGGGGATGAAGATTGGCAGCAGGGATGTGCGGAAGAGAAGCAACAAAGACCTGAAGTTTGTGTTTGACAGTGTGTTTAGAGAGGACTCTACACAGCTGGAAGTGTTTGAGAACACCACCAAAGCTGTGGTGGATGGTGTCCTAAATGGATACAACTGCACTGGTGAGGCAATCCTTCATTCTTTATTAAATATAAAAAGTAGCTTTCTGTGCCACGTGCTTAAAAAAAAGATATTTTTTTTCTTAATATTTTTTGCAATGAAAACAGGGCCTTGTTTTTTTTATTTATTTATTATTATTATTATTTTTTAAATGATTATGTGATTACCCAGCTAACAATTTAAGTTGTAAGAATATTTCCATTAGTAACAAAAAAATTACTATTTTTTAAATTCTTAACATTTTAAAAACATTCCACTAACAACTTAACAGTATTGTTTTTTTATATAACGTTAAAAAACTACAAATGTTACTGAAAGGACTTTTTTAATAACTTGGGTAGTACATTATTTTGCATATGTTCACCATGCAGGATGGATTTTGTGAGGTCATGGTGTTGCTTGCTAATACCCTCCTAATTGTGGTCTGTATTTGAACAGACTAGTATAAACACATTTATATTTATCATTTATATTTATTTTCTTTCTGAGCAATTTAAGGAGCTTTATGAACATCAGAGCCCAGCTGAAGTGCTGTTGATTCAAGTAGCTTTCCTCTGTTTGCAACTTCTCCACCCAGCCCTTAAGTAGTAACTCCAAACTGAAAACATGGAGTGGAATGCAATTTAGGTTCTTTACCACTATTTGATACTTTCCTGAAGTTCATTAGGTCTGGGATTGTTGTTGTCATGGCAGCTGTTTAGTTCATATTTACTCTGCGTTTGTCTTTTACTTTTGGCCAGTGTTCGCTTATGGAGCTACAGGAGCAGGAAAAACTCACACAATGTTGGGCGCTGCTGATGACCCAGGAGTGATGTATCTCACCATGAAGGAGCTGTTTGCTCGTATGGACCTCAACAAAGATGATAAAGTCTTTGATGTAGCCTTTTCTTATCTTGAGGTGAGGCTTCAGACTCTCACACATTTTCAAATCATTGTGCATTTATTAATTAACATGTTTTTGTTTAACTTTATAATAGATGGAGAACAATCATGCTTTCTTGCAGTTCCAAGTTCCATCTCTGATTTCCCACAGTTACAGACTAAATTTCTTCATCCTTCTCTAATATATCTGATTAAATTAAGCGCTAGTTTGGGTTAGAGCCTGAATTCAGTCTGCGTTATTGCAGCTGTATAAGTTAGTCAGAACTTTTGTGTTCTGAGCAACTGGGTTTCTGCATTCTCATTCGAACAGGTTTATAACGAGCAGATACGGGATTTGCTAACTAACTCTGGTCCGTTAGCGGTGAGAGAGGATGGTTCCAGTGGAGTCGTGGTCCAAGGACTTACCCTGCACCAGGTAAATTGGGCTTACGCATGTTACTTCCGCAAGGATGTTTGTAGACCACCAAGAGTTGTCATTGATTAGTTTGTCATCTCGTTACATTGTAGCCCAAATCTGCAGAGCACATTCTTGAAGCTCTTGATTACGGCAACAGAAACAGGACGCAGCACCCCACTGACATGAACGCCACGTCTTCACGCTCCCATGCCGTATTCCAGGTAAACGGTTTCCCTGTAAATATCACGTCCGGTTCTGTGTAGCTGTTTTGATGCTGTGAGCCCTCATGTTTCCACACGCAGTCGCTCCACAAGGAGCATGAATTTTTAAATTAACAAACCAATTTACACGAAGCTTGTTATTTTGCTGTCGAGCATGCTGGAGGTCATAAGTGGTTGCAATAGAATAAATTAAACATTTGTGTTTTAGGTTATTTTTAAACATGATTGTTTTTAAAAGCTTTGACAAGGCAACAGGAAATCAAGCCCTTTGGCTTTCTTGATTGTTTCTTTGCTTGATTATAGATGGTAATCCTGTTATAAAGCTTGGATCTTTTCTGGAATCTGACATGAAATCTGGTGTTTTGGAGTTGTCAGCAGTCTTATTACATTGTCAAGCAATAATGTAATTGTGCTGTTTCTCACCCCATCTTTTTTCTTCAGATCTATCTGAGACAGCAGGACAAGACAGCCAGTCTCAATCCAAACGTTCGTGTGGCCAAGATGAGCTTAATTGACCTGGCCGGCTCGGAAAGGGCCAGTGCAACCAACGCCAAAGGGGCTCGTCTCCGAGAGGGGGCCAACATCAACCGCTCTCTCCTTGCCCTTGGGAATGTCATCAACACACTCGCCAACCCCAAAGTAGGTCTATATCTATGAAGTGAGAAACCCAGGCTATGAAGGCTTGATTACCCAGAGCTTGCTGAAAAAGATCTATAACATGAAGTCATATTTAAATTAACAACATATTAAATGCTGTGAATATGGCATACCAGTTGGGGCAGTATGTACGTATCCAGTTTATTGTTCATGCAGAAGATGGTACTGTGGAACTGTGATACTTTTATCTGTTCCTAAGAACAGTGCAGAAAAGGTGTACAGATTCTGCGTTGGCTTACTAAAAACATGTCACTGGCATCTTTGTGTGTTTGTTGTATCACTATTACTTATCTTCACTGTAGCCTTTCTTGGTCTTTATCCAGTCTGGGTCAGCTGGGTTCATAGTGGGCTGTGTGGCTGTAATGGCTTTAGCCTTCCCCTCTGCTCTTTGCTTTTGGGACAAACCCAAAGGCTCCGCTGGCTCTGTGGTTCAATGACTGATGGTATCAGTTGGAATACCTACAACTCTGTTAGCCTGAACTCTGTTGTGTACACGTATCTCTCTCAGGGCCACTTTGTGTGGTCCTGGTTTTCACTATGTTATGAGGATCAAATATAGTAATACCAATGGGGACATTTTTGGTCCTCATGAGGAAACAAGCTTAAATCATACAGAATCATCTTTTTTGAAAATCTAAAATAGCAGAAAGTTTTTATGTGAGAGTTAGTGTAGGGTGAATATAAAGTTTTCACTGTATAAAAAGATCACGTCTATGGAATGCCCCTATTAAATATGAAAACCCACATGCATGTGCATGTAGGGCCCTTGCTCATGCCTCAGTGCTGACTCCGGTACACCTCCACCAGAGCCACTGTGGAATTCTGTCTAGATTTTCCGTTTCAGACAAGGTTTGAGGATAATTTACCACGCAATCCCATTAGTCCGTGACGGATATAGAACGTTGTCTTGGAGAACGGCTGTTAAATCTGCCTCACAGTGTTTGTTTTGTGCCATAAGCAATTATAAAGCGTGCCTTAATTACTGTTGGGTGTTTAGTGTGCTGTGTACATCTTACATCCTGATGTTTAGCTATTACATCTCATTAGATTTGAAGTGGAAAAACAGTAAATAGGAATATGTGTTTAATGCCTGATTTATAAAATTTATTTCTTCAAATAATTGAATGAGTAAAGATGATTGAAACAGAAATACGGGCAAGAAAATGCAGCTGTATCATACATATTTACATACTGTATCTAACGTATTCACAGGCAATTCTGAAGGTTATTTGTTGGTTTGTGTCTTGCTTGTTGCTAGGGTACAAGTTTTTTTGTTGTTTTTTTGCATATTTGGTTTAGTAAACGTAAACAGTCAGATCCAGAAAGCATGGGACTTTGTTGTAAACGTTACTACTCATTCTCGGTTACTTCTCAGTTTATCACAATTGTCGAAGAGTTTGCTTGTTCTAGCTCATGTCCAGATCAATCTCGATTGCTGGCTCTGTTTTTGTTTGTTTTACCAAACAGCAATTGAAGAGCGAGAGGCATTTGAAGGTTAGGGTTTTGTTAGTATTTGTTTTGTCTGGTGTTTTTCAGCATCTATTGCATTGTTTTGTCTTGTAGTACAGTTGAATAGGTGTTGTAGAACAGTCAAATGATAAGGAAAAAAGAATGTTATTTAAAAGTATTTTCTTACCACATTGTCACAGATTTTTTTTGTACTTGCATGAATATTTTTAAAGAAGTAATGAGATTGACCACCATTCAGAGCAAGTCTGTGAGAAGGGAAAACTTTGGCATTACTACAGAACAGAGATCTCTAACAAGGTTCACAGACCTGCAGAGTTTAGCTTCAACCCTAATGAATCACACCTGAACCAGCTAATCAAGATCTTTGGGACTGTTAGAAACATCCAGGCAGGTGTGTTATAGTGGGCTGGAGTTGAACTCTGCTGGTCTGTCGAACCATGCATTAAAATTTAATTGACCGCAGCACCAAAGTCCAGCTCAAATCAAAGAGAAGTGACTAAAAGAACTTATGTGATTGTGACAGTTGTGGCTGTGACTGATTGGAGAGTCAGACTTGTGAATAAAAGGTTTGGTTCCCAATGCTGGCAGGAAACAACGGAGGTGCCCTTGAGCATAGCATCTTACCCCCAGTTGTTCCCTGGGTTTCACAGTGCTGTCCACAGCTCAGGGTGTGTGCGTTTACAACTCACTAATCTAATGTGTGTTTACCAACTGGATAGGTTAAATAGGTCACCATCCTTAGCTTGTATGTCACTTCACTATTGTGATCTAGGTCTGAAAAATTATTGGTACTATAAATTGTTGTTTTGGCAAGATTTAATCCCCCAAAAGAGGTGTGTGTATGTGTGTAAGGTGAGGAGGTTTTTGGGCCCCTCCACAGTGCAGTTTCATAGGTATTGTTTTCATGCCATCCGCATAAATTAACCTGTCTAACAGACGGTTGTCTTTACCCACATTCCCTTGGGAGGGCCTGAAACAGGCCATTCACACACACACTAACACAGTTGTGCCAACCGATGCCTTCAGAAATGTGATTTCTGAACACTTGTTAGTGATTGATAGTATTTGCCATTTATGTGCTGGTTGTTTTGAATGTTATGTGAACTGGTGTTTTACCACTAAAATGCTCTTGTGCTCTGAAAACTGAACTCTGAAAAATTGACTAAAAACTGCGACATGGTCCTCATTTCACTCCTTTACATGAAGGTTTTGCTGTTTTCCCACAGGCCACCGCTTGATAAAAGACTATAATGAATACATTACCACACACAGTCCAGATGTGCTTGGTAGATTGACATCAGCTGGACGAACACAAATATACCAAGTTTGTGTGTTATTGCACGACTGTGTGTGTCACTTTTTTACATCACCTCAGTGGAATCTTGATTTTAATGTGTGGATGCCGGATGTAGACTGAACACCAGTCACTGAATCCTGAGATTAATTGGACAGTTGGTTTGTAAATTCTTTTATTATCGGGTCAGACAGACCAGCCAGATGAAAGTTGCTATTGAAGTTGCACACAATTGAGACAAATTTGAAGTTATCGCCGGGATCTGGTGTTATTTATTGAGTTACTTGATGTAATTCTGGAATTGTAAAAGAGCTTTGAAGAGATTTACAGAAGGCAGTAAAGATGCTTGTTTGATAGTAACGTGGAAACTGCTTTGTTGAAGATTGACCTCTCGTTTTGCAAACAGCAAGTTTAAAAAGTTGAAACCTGCAAATTTAAAGTTACTGTCAGGAGCTGGTAGAAAATCTGTCAGCGTCTGATGTTTGAGTTATTTTATGTTATTCTGAAATTTGAACAATTCTTGGAAGACATCTGCTGAGGGCGGTTACGATGCTTTTTTTGACACTTCCATGATCATTGCTTTGTAGAAGATTGGGCCTCATCCTCATCTCCAAAATGGCCTGAAATAAAAATTTTGGCCTAACCCAGTTCTAGCAATCTGTATCTCTTCACGCTTCAGCCGTTTTTCCCGCTGTCTTGCAGATGTCTTCATGATATTTTTAGATTCTATTTATTTATCTTGTCTGGTTGGGTTTTTATTCTCAGTGTAAGAAGACGCACATTCCTTATCGAGATAGCAAGCTGACACGACTCCTCAAAGACTCTCTGGGTGGAAACTGCCGAACCGTGATGATAGCAAACGTCAGCCCATCCTCTCTCTCCTATGAAGATACACACAACACTCTCAAATATGCCAACCGCGCTAAGGAGATCAAATCCACTGTAAGTCCCACACACACATACAGTTTCAGCAGCCGGCCAGCAACATGCCTTAAATCACAGAGCACAAGTTTACCCTGACAGGAATTGTAACCGCCGCAATGCATCTTATTTCTGTTTTGTGTTTCAGCTGAAGAGTAATGTCATGAGCTTGGACAGTCACATCGGCCAGTATGCCATCATCTGTGAAAAACAGAAAGCTGAGGTAAAAATATATACACACATTTGGTAGCTTGAATCTTACGTTTAATTATGGCTGTGTTCGAAAGCTGAAAATGCTGCCCTTTGCAGGCAGTATACAGCAGTAGCAGGACAATAAGGCATTGCAGCCAGTTGCAAAAAGACTTTGTGGTAATGTCTTTAAAAAAGGGTTTTCTTAACATCCTGTTTACTAGGGTGCCTTCATATCTTTGAATTTTAAAGGCAGCATAGATTTTTGCTTTCTGTAAAATCCCACAGTCCTGTGCTTGCAGTTCAGTGGTTGATGGAAGAAATTTCAAAGGCACCTTCATACACAAAATGTGACCTGTTCAGTCATTAACCGACTGGGTCACGAGGAAACTGCCTCAGGTTTCAGACACAGCCTGTCATTTTGCCTCTGCGTTTGTAAATCTGGTTTGTTTCTCCTGACAGGTGAGATGGGTCTGATCCGCATGAGACTGGTTTGTGTAATAAGACCAAAACTAAGTGTGTGTGTGTGTGTCTGTGTGTGTGCTTGTAGATCATCATGCTGAAACAGAAACTCAAAGAGTATGAAGAGCGGAAGGTGGAAGTTCCTGCCCTTAATCAAATTCCCATCCAGAGAAGAGCAGAATTTGAGAAGTAAGCTTTGTGTGTGTGCGCGCGTGTGTTCATACAATAATAGTTTTATTCGCTCTATAAGTGTGCCGTCATGCAACACAGCAAGGTCTGTTTGCAGGCATCCTGTGTTTTCATTGCTTTAGATGTTGTTTATTGTATGCCACGTGTGATGTGCGACTCTTTAACGCCGTCTTTTGAAACTTTGAACACGCCTCAATTATTCATAAGTAAGAGTACACAGGACAAAGACAGACACCGTCGCAGGTGGAGGTCTCCTTACCTCTGCATTTTTCATCAGGTCCGGTGGAGAACCAGAGACTTGTGCGTTGAGTTTTCCACCGTTTCTTTAATTCTTCAGGGTTGTTTTTATTTATTTAATGATTTAATTTTGTTTATTGCACGTTTTAGAAAGGAAATGTTTGGCGGATTTTGAGGCACAGCCCCGCCCTGTGCCTCAAGGTTTTCCTCCCAGGTTTTGTTGCTGGTGTTTCTCGTCAGCAAACTGCAGCAACGTCTGTAAACAGGAGGAAAAAAACGAAGGCGGGGCCCAGGGAGGTGAGAGAGGGAATATCACAAGGGTGGGAGGGGGGAAGGAGGAGGGGGAAAAAGCTGAATGAGTCTCACTCCTACGTGTTTCATTCACCGGCATCAGAATTCACAACTTGCAGAGAGAGAGAGATGCTTGCAGTGAGGAGGGGCCGCACACTCCTGCCCGCATTAAAAATGCAGGAGTCTGGCAGTGTCGACCGCTGCACCAACATTACAGCCCCAAATACAGCCTCTGCTCACTCAGTCTCAATGAATTTCATTTTATTATTTGCATTTATTTTAAGTAAACTCTAATACCACCCACACACAGGTGAAATCTCAGAGCATTCATTCAGCTGGCGTATGCAGTGTTGTAAAAAACTGTGTGCAGTGTTAAAGGCTTTAACTGGAAGACCATTTTCTTTGAATGGAAGAGCATTTGCCTTTTAGCATTTAATGATATTATATAGAAGAGAAGAGATGCAGTAAAGTTGGTATTGGCTGCGTTTACAGCCAGCTTTCAGAGACGCTATTCTGTCCCACAGGTGATCGTTTTTTAGTATGAATCAGCAGATGATTGGACATGCGTTA
This sequence comes from Ambastaia sidthimunki, assembly GCA_036877625.1. Lineage (NCBI taxonomy): Eukaryota > Metazoa > Chordata > Actinopteri > Cypriniformes > Botiidae > Ambastaia > Ambastaia sidthimunki. Next base: position 54,152 of record JAZGTK010000537.1, read on the forward strand.
CTGTAGTAAACATGTTCTCCCTCAAGAACCCAGTATATTGGGAATAGGGGGCAGTGTTCGTCATAGTAAGCCAGTCTGTTATGTTTATCCTGTAGTGTTCTTTTAAAGGGCTCATGAACTTTCTTTTTCATTTTTTCTTCTGTTCTTTGTGGTCCACTAATAGTATTGAAAGTAGTGTTCTAGTTGATAAATAATTAGTAAGTAATAAGTTATTTTATACACTGTTTTTGAGCCCTGATCTTGAAATGCTCAGTTTTTGCAGGCGTGTCACAGGAAGTATCTGCAAACGCCTGTTATTGGGTAACAGTGTTGCATATGTCGGATCCAAAACAGAAAACACAGTTTAAGAAGCTGCTTTGTTAGCGTCTCTGTTATTTAGCTTCTACAAGATAAACAATAACTGGAATGTGAACTAACCACTGAGCTCTAAGAAAAGTGTTTTATGTCAGTATGAATGTGAGCAGCAGGATTCATTGAATCGAGAATGTAGCTCTACAACTGTTTTTGCAGAATATCCGAAACTCTGCGCAGCGTGTTTGCAACACGTCTGCAGGTTCGTAAAGAGCAACTGGAGACTGAGAAACAGCTGAAGGAAAGCAGACTGACCATGAGACACCGGGAGCTGTGGCACCAGCAGAGCCTGATCTTCTTCCCCGACAACAGGGCTGAGAGGGTAACAGCCCCAATTCACACACATACACGCAGCTCTTTAAACCTTCAACTGCTTCAGGTTTGCCCGGCCCCCTTTGTAGCTGTGCAAAACTTTCAAATGGCCCTGATGCTGTAAAATTCCTGGATAAGCCAATACCTGAAAATATTTAATAAAATCTGAAGTTCTATAACAAATATCTGTTTTTGTAGGTGGCTCAAGTCGGCCTTAGAATTGGTCATTGTAATTCACAAATCACACAGAGTAGTTTTTAAATGAATTGCTGATTTCAGTCATGTACTGTATGTTTTGCGTGTTTCAGGCCACCTGTAAGTATGAGCGCAAGCTGGCGTCCCTAAAGTCTCACCAGGAGCACCTGCAGAAACGCTTGCTGGAGAGTGAAAAACGTTTTCAGGAGAACGAGGGATGGCTTCACCGCCTCGAGAACGAGATGAAGTTGCTCGGACATGAAGGCCGTTCTCCAGAGGTTAGAGCGGAGTCGAGAGTTCAGTTTTATCTTGTCGGGAAAATGTTTCAACTTATTCTTTCAGAAGCGTGAAAACCCTTATATATATTTATATAAGGTATATGTGGTAGAGTTCTGTCATTCTGTCCTTTAACTCACAGGACAGTTGCACTGGCATCATGTTTACTTTTATCCAAAGCCACTTATATATATATATTTTATCAGCTTGTGTATTCCCTAGGAATCAAACCCCCAACTATTGTTCTGCTAACACAATGCTCTACCAATTGATCTACAGGAAAGCTTCCCCAGAACAGCTGTTACACACATGACAAATGCAAAATACATTCAGTTTTCAGGAAGTCAGCTGCATTTTGCTCAGTTCTGTGCTGGTTGTTTTTGACATGGCCACTCTGTTAGTCCTGCATGCCGGCAATTATGGAATGTTTTCAGCATGACGATCCTAATTAGAAAAAAGGAAAACTGTCTATAAATCCGAATCATTTCTGTTCTTCATTTGAGGGTTTACTTCAGCCCGGGCTGAAAGACGCTGGCTTGTTATCCGTTTCTGAACTTCATTACCAATGTTTTCATGTTTTCTACCCAAGCAGTGAAGCACTAGGGTGCCAGTCTGTAGTGTTGTGATGTCTGAAGCAGTCTTACTCCTCTGAGGCCTTGAATAGCAGAGCTCTACTGAAGCACTTGTTTGAGTCTATCTGTGAAGACGGCCAGCTCAACATAAAGAGGAATACTGTTATCTTTGTATTGAAAGAGCTGGCATAAATTGTCCCTTTATATCTTAATGCACCTGAACATAGATTTAAAACTTAACTGTCATGTACTTCTGAAGCATTTTTGCAACCATGCATGCAGTTTAGCACTGTTGCAAGAAAACAGTTTGTCTGCATTATAAAAACATCTAAAAATCTCTTTGACATTATTTTTCTTAAATCGTAATACGTAGTAGAATTTTCTTATAAAGCTGCAATCTGTGACTTTGGCCTCTCTGCTGCCATCTCTGTTTGAAACATAAAATTGCAGGTTACCTCACAAACTTTTCTTTACGTATATTGAAGTCAAATAAAGCTGTACTGACATTAATCTGTTATGTACTTCTGTTATGTGCTCAGTAACTGATTTTTGTACGTTTTTAACCAAACGTTACGGACTGCAGCTTTAAAATGAGTTTAATGAGTTTAAAATGAGTGCCCTGTTGCATCATCTTTGTTTTCACCCCAGATTGTAACCCTCCGATAAACACTGTGACCATCTGCGTGTTGTTCTCGTCCTCTCACACCTTCTTTTACCTCATCACTCCATTTTCCAACCAGAGGATGTCTTAATAAAGAAAAATCAATGCTGTTTCCTTAGCACTCCGTACAGCTGCTCACCTAAATCCACACCTCTTTTCTCGCTCTCATTTTTCCTCTCCTGTTTTTTCTTTTCCTGGAAGTAGAACGGGGTTGTGACGCACCCGCCCGTCAAATGTTCTGTGCTCTGCTGTTTTGCGTTTGCTTGCGTCAGAGGGCGTAGAAGTCTCCTCAGAAGGTGCATTTTTAGTGAGACACGAAGAAAACAAGGAGCCAGACTAAAAACAACATCTCAGCTGTTTCATCATACTTGTGGTGTCTCACCTCTGTTGCCTTTCTTATTATAGACGAGATGGTTTAATCTTGCCATCCTCTTCTTCACGTACAAATTCATGCCGGTCTGACTCCCGGGCTTCTATTAAAATTTGTCAGTGAATTGAGTATGCACGTCCCTGCCTGTCTTCTGATGGAGGCTACTGTTATATGAGTGTTGGGATGGACTTCTGAGTCTCTGCTTTAACAGCCCAAAAGGTTGTGGGTTCGATGCCTAGGGAACACACATACTGTTCAAATGTGTAACTTAAATGCACTGTAAGGCGCTTTGGTTAAAATTGTCTATCAGATGCATAAATGTAAATAAATAACAGCAATAAAAACAACTGTAACATCATGCGTGCAAATGTATCCGGTTGTAACTTTTATAAGGCCTTACATACAGTGTTGGCCAAACTCTTTATTCTAATGATAGAACTCGTACCCATGAATGCTTTATTTTAAGGGACAGGATGAAGAACTACTAAGGTTGCTAGTGTGTTTGCTTTGTTGCATTTTAACTTCATCGCATTAGGACGTCTTTTTGCATGCAGGAGCTGATAAAAGAACTACAGTGCCACCAGCTGCAGCTGCAGATCTCTGACCTTCAGCAGCAGATCAAACACACGGGCCACCTCATCAGCCTGCAGGACCAGGAGAACGCTCACACACACAAGTATGAGTCAACGCTTGTATAGCTTTCCTACCACGTTTCATCACGTCAGGCTTAGTCACCCAGAATATATGCGTTTGTGGGAAACCACATGCTTTTTTTTATGTATATACAGGCTGGAACATTTTTTTTGTGGAAAGCTCTTTGTATTGTTCAGATTAATTTGAAATTTGCTATGTAAATATGTCCATCTGTATCATTGACTTTTGTTCATCACCTGCCCTGTCAGGCTGGTAAACGCCCTGCTATCCACCTGCCGCCGACAGCACCTGGCTTTGAAGGCCGCGAGCATCGCCGCGGACGACGCCGGGTGGGAGGAGCTAGAGCGTCTGGTGAACAGAGAGAGGGGTGTGGTCTGGGCAGACCAGGAGAAACCAGAGGAGAGGGATGATGGTGGCACAGGAAGCACTTACCTCCAGCCCATCCTGTGTTTCTCGCACCTCATTTCTCAACAGAGCACACCGTGCAGTAAGTGATAAATCCAAATTCACATTGAAAACAAATTGTACTTGCATTTAGGGCTGCCCCAATATCAACAGTTTCTCAATAACAATTTTGATAGAGCGGAACTTCACTTCTGTGTAATGCACATCGAACACGCAAGTTTAAAAAAGGGTACGTTTTCATAAATATTAAATTTTATTAAGATAATGCCATGTAGTGTAGTTTTAAGTAATTAAGACAAGTGAATAGTCAGTAATAAATTGTGAGTCGTAAAATGAATAACAAAAGATCAAAGAAGCAAATTAACAATGCTTGAAGGTCTTTAGGTGTCTGTAGCAGCTTCAAGATTACTTTAAACTTTAATGGTGTTTCAGCACTGAGAGTTTAAGATGCCAGCCTGCAAAGTTTGTTTTTGTTAAGTTAAATTTTGTGTTTATGCTCAACTCTAAAGGCCGTATTAAACCTTCTTATCTTCCTAAGAGCAGTTTTATCTTTTTTTCTTGTTAATGAGTAATATGATCAGACAAACAGAATTACCAACATCATTTGTGAAATATCAAAATTTACAATGACAAATGCTTCTGTTGTCACTGGCAAAGGCTGCGTTTATTTGTGTGACAAATTTGTCTTATACTAGATCAGAATTTCTCCAGTGACAAATAATGTCTGATTTGTTTACATTTTTAATTGGGTGAATTAACGCAAATCTCTAATTAAACGGTAGCAAAGAGATCTTAAATTCTAAAATATACGAGCTGTTACTGCAGAATAAACTGTTATCGTCTGTCACTACTGAACATTCAGTGGTGGTTGTTTATATAATGTCAATATTATGATGCGTCCTGGAGCTTTGTAAAGGCGCCGTATAAATTCTATGTATTATTATGAAGAAGTGACGGGGAAAGAGTTTGCATGAGACTGACAGCGTGCGTGCACAAGCTGTTTGCATGCAGTCTGGCTGCAGGCACTCATGTTGCATCAAGTATACTCAGATTTGTATTTGCATCTTGTTGTTTAATTCATTATAAGATCCTTTTGCAGTTTTCCTGTGTCATTAAACACGAGATGAGCTGCACGTTTCCTAACTGCTCAGAACATTTGTGTCTGCTTTTTAAACCTATTCACATTATTTCTGTTGTTTGGTTTGTGTGTGTGTGTGTGTCTCTGTCTGTGTGTGTTTGTAAATTATTAAAGCAAAACTAACACCTATGCAACTAAACATGATGTACTTAAAAAAAAATGTAAGAATGAAGCCTAAGAAATAAGCCTAAATGTTATTTATTTATACTTTAATAGTGAAATGATCTTAAGCTTTGCAAGAGGAAGTGTATTTAAAATACACACTCATCATGAAGTCCTTATTCTGCGTTGCTCTCGTGACTGTTTCCAGCATCAGTGTAACGTGATCTGCAGTGTGTGCACTGTGTGTGTTGACAGGTCTGTGTGCCCTGATTAACATGTGTTTGCTTCCTGTGTGATGTATGTATTGGGCTGAATAGACGGGAACAGAGCAAATAAATAACAAAACATTCTGTTCACTCAGGTGCAGAGAAACACACACGGCGAACCTCAAAGCGTCTCAGACTCGCACACTCATCTACAGGTAAACTCATCCCTGTCTCCCTCCATGCCCTCAACATGCTTAACTTCAGTCATCAGACTGTCTCATTGCTCATATTGACAGGCCGTGTGTGTCTGTCTGTGTGTCTGCGTGTGTGTGACCATGGGAGTGGAGTAAAGTGAGAACATTTTGTCCAGCCCTCACTTTCTGACTCCTTTAAAAGGGCTCTTTGAGGGTTAAGGGCATGTTTTTGGGTTTGGATTAGGTAAAAGGCAGGTTTGGGGTAAGGGTTAGGCAGTTAGTTGGGATAAGTATGTAAAGTATATAAAGTAACCTGCAAACAGTGATGATGATGAAGCAGCAAAAGTTTAAAACATTTAAAAACATTGATGGCCAGTGAATAGCTTTGAAAGGAGAAAATCTGTCTGAAAACGTACAGATAAACATATTTTAAGTCTGTTGATGTCTTATTCTGGATCATGTGTAACGTCTTCATGTCAAAATAAAATGGTGTTTAAAGCTAAATCATTTTACAGAACTGTTGCTGGTTTAGGTCAGAAAGAGGCGGCACACGATCACACAACATTCTCCACATTCACCGAATACGGAAATACAAAAACATTGTACAGGATGGAGGGAAGAAAAAGGGTGAGAAAAAGGGGAAAGGAAGATTGGAAAGCTTTGGGAAAAGTGAGTTATTGCTCAGTAAATGGAGAGTAATGATTTTTGCTACAGAACAGGTGTTCCTAATTTGACTGAGACACACTGTGGGAAATAACACACTTCAGGAAAATTCAGAGACCTGCTCGAAGGCAGAAAAAGAGAAGTGGGGAAAACAGACGGATACTGTTTAAAAGAAAGAAATATTTAAAACTTCGGCATCTGTAGCATTGGGGATATTTTCATTTTTGCATGTTGTATTTAATAGAGAAACATACATTTCCTGTGTGCAATTTAACATTTTTGACTGACAGATTGGGTGTTTTTTGTTTTCTATTTTGTTCCTGCTTGTTTAAATTGTTTAATTTTAAACACCATATGGGACTTGACCAGGTCAGGATGTAAAACATTGTTTTTTTGTGCTGGTGTCTTTGGAAACAAAGCTTTTAAAATGATGAATAATGATTTGTTTACTGGTGTGTAAAAGCAAGTGTGTTTTGTAAATGTGGGCAGGCATCAGTTAGGTGATGTGTAGTGATTGCACACCCACAGACTGTTCTCGGACCACCTGGGCCATATTGCATTTAAAAATGGTGCACAGGGTTTTTTGAGACCACTGGGGAATATAAATCTTGTTCCCAGGCTGCTGTGAGCTGTTCACTGGATTTGTCAAATATGTTTTCAAGGTTTGTGGCATTGAGTTCTACAGGGATATTCAGTTGTTTTAGTGCATTTAGTGGCAAATAAAGTACATCCTCAAAAAATTGCAAAATAATAAAATATTTGACATTTTCCGTTTCGGATGGATGAAAGTTCTGACCTGTTCCGACCTATCATTTTAATTTTCCAATAATGTCTTTATCTGTACAACCCTTCTAATACAGAAATAAAAATGAATTTGTTAAATAACAGAAATAAAATCCTTATTTTACATTTAGGCATTTAGCAGACGCTTTTATCCAAAGCGACTTACAAGGTGAGATTTTTTTTTTAAGTTTTTGTTTCAGAAGAAAGAAATAAGAGTCATGTTCATTTCACCCTGTGCTGTTCCCAGCATCCTTCATAGAGACAATAGATACAGACCCCTGCGTGCTGAAACTGAAAAACAGAGAGATTGAAAGACAGGGTTATGAATGAACCAACCCCACCCTCACCATTCACACGCAGTGTGACGATATCACCTCTGCACTCGTGCTCAAGTGCTGGATGGAGTGAGAGAGTGGAGGTGTGGAAAACAGGGATGAAGAGACGCAGAAGGGGTCACGTGTCAGCGTGCATGAGACCGCCGGCTTCCTGCGTGTCAGACCTGACCCTGTAAAACGTGTTTGGTTGTTCTGTTTGCCTGTTTTTTTTTCCTCCACTCGTCACCATTTTTTGTATTGTCTTTGCTGTTGTTTAATTTTTGTATGTATTTTGATTAATCTTTAATTTTATTAATTCATTTTTCTCCTTGTCTTTCTCTCTATTGTCTCTCTCGTCCCGTCATCTATGTCTCATCTCTTTCCGTACCGCCGACCCTCCGCCCTTCCGAATTTCATTCATAAAACGATTCCTCTGTGCAGGGAGGGGGAGCTATCGCATATAGTATGAAATGCTCCTGGATTGGCCGAGGACGATTCTGCAATAAAAAGAGAGTGAGGGATGAGAGAGAGAGAGAGAGAGAGAGAGAGGCATGAGCCAGGCGACCCTAATCCGCATTGGCTTCGTCCAGAAATAGCACCTCATGCATGTTTTAATCCCACCAGCCAAAAATATGTCGCTCTGTCGCCAATTACAGATTACATCTATTTCTCTGCTTCCGCTCTGGGCCGTACATCACTGTCCAGCCCTCAAGCACGCTTTCTTTTGCGTTGCCACCTGGTCAGTGTTACCCTCTGCCGCCTCTGTGAAGTTATGCATGTATTAATGCATTTATTATTTGTGCAGTGGCACGTTAGCTGCGTCCGCAAGAGTGCTGGTACGCAGCTATCGTTTTGAAGAGGCCATCAAAAAAAGAAATCTGATTGGTCAGAGTTTCATAAGAGCTGGTTTTAGTTCTTAAACTTTCTTTTGTTGTTAAGTGCTCATAGTTAGTCATTAACAGGATGTCAGGTTGTTTCCCATGCTGTCCAGATTTCTGAGAATCAGCACTGACTCAGAGAGAAAGAGACATGGCTGTGTGTCAACACCGTGACCAGCAGGAGCTAAGAAGCATCGCGATTGGTCAAGAACGCTTAAGATGCAGCCGCAGTGTCTCTCTCTCTCTCCCTCTCTTTTCTGCATCGTGTGAGTCAGTGTGCGGCCAGACTGCGACGTGCTCCAGCATACTCTGCCACTCAATATCTAACGTCAGACCCCTCCAACAGCTTCCTGGAGCCTCCCTTGCCTTCCCCACCCACATACACCCATTCACACACTTACTGTCGGTCTTGACGAAGCAAAGAACCTGCTCTTTGGCATCATAAAGCTCTTGATGTGCACTCAAATGGTCACGTGACAAGCATGACTGAATTATTCACTCTCGTAGGAGTAAAGAAGGTTTGTGTATATGCATCAGTGATGGAAATTTGTGTGTGTGCGTGTATGTGTTTTAGACCTGGAAATGTGCCTCTCAAAAATTATGGCAAAACAATTTTATAACATGCCAGTAACTTTGATTTGTTAAGATTTATTTAAAGGCATAATTTCTGGGCTGCTAGTGGCAATAAACAGAATCACGAAACGTTTCAAACCTTTCCTTGGCTGCCACTGGTCAGACAACAGACAGTCCCGCCTCAAACTCTCAACCTCTATTGGTTGAGCCAATGTTGTTATGTCTGGCCTAGTTGGTTTGCTCGAGTAGACTGCTTTGTTTGGTGCAGAAATTAAACACACTCTTAAAAGCTGCAATCCGTAACTTTTGCCCTTTTATTGCCATCAATCATTAACACAAATCTGCAGGTTTCTTGCAGAATCAGACAGCTTAAATTATAAATACATTTAAGGTAAGGAGACATTCATCTGTTATGTACATCAATCAACAGATTTTTGTTCCCTTTTTAACCGTAAAGTTACAGATTGCAGCTTTAAAGCAGATTGCTCTGCAGCTAAAGAACAAATCTATCTAACAATACATTAAACTACTGATAAAGCTAATTGTTGTGCTTTCTTTCCATGTCAGGCTGTAGCCCTCAACAGGAGACTGAGTGTCCCTCTAAAAAACCAATCAGGAGGAAGTTGTCTGTGTCTCCTGCACACACAGATGAGAACGGAGCAGTGTTGTCCCGTTACCCTCCCGCCCTCCAGGAGGTCTTAAGACAGGAGGGCATGTTTCCACTGCAGTACACTCCTCAAGGCCAACCACACACTTCCAGCACCCTTGATCCAAACTCCACATTCGACATTGGTCATAATGAGGATGTCACGGCTGCTAATGCTACAGTAGTCCTCTCACCTGAGCCAACTGGACACATGAAGCTCAGAGCGCTACGAGCTAACAATGGGAATGAGCCAGCTAAGAGGTATCAACGTTATCAATCAGTATTGTTAGTGAACGCTTTAGTCCTGTGCTTTCCACAGAAGATATAAATATCTATAAATATATTTTTACCACTTGTTGATTGCTATTAGAATGTGAAGAGACAACCAGCATAACAAATAATGTTTCTGGAAAAATCACCTACCCGGCTTTTAATAATTGTATTTATAAGGGATGTTAAAGTGAGCTAAATCCAAGAACTAAGATCCGTTGAGTGAGTTTTTGTCCCAATTGCTTCCTAGGTTGGAGATTCCATCACTTTTAGATCTGAGAAGGTCCAAGCCGTCCTACATGAGCATGACCTCAGCTGCTCAGGGCAAACGCAAACTCTGGTGTGTGTGTTTATTGTGGGGATATGTTCACTGGGGCATTAAAAGGGGGTGTTTAGATCATGGCTCATTGACATTTTACACTCTTGGTATTTGCCAAAGTCTCACTTAGCGTGTGTGTTTGCGTGCAACAGTTCCAACAGCGGGAAGGAGGACAGTTCTCAAGCTGTAGCTGCAGCACCCAAGCGTATAAAGAAAGATCTCTGTGAGGCGTCTAAACCGTTGCGGATCCGGCGCTTTGGAGGTTAGTACGGCTACGTCGCATTTAATACCTGAATAATGGCAGTTACTCGATGGGCTTTCCCTCGGTGGGCTTTCCATTTGTGTCCTGGATGTGGAACATAAGCGTCTCTTATTATGTTCCATTTATGAAGTCCTCACATAATCCATTATGTTTGGTGAAGTATTCTAATAGTATAATGGGCGGGGCCGGCTGACAGCTGTGAAACAATGTCAGGCTCTCAGCCAGAAGCACAGTCTCCTCCTCCAAGCTCCCAGTGGTTGTCTTGCTC